>MSJI02000731.1:0-95236 GCA_001931905.2 Cladosporium sp. IMV 00045 | reverse complement strand
AGCCCGCCCAAACTCAATCCTGCGCCTGTTGTAATCTTATCGCTAGGGCCCCGTTTAGCTCGCCGTTTCGCCCGTTCGCAGAGCACCTCCACCCATACTACTACTACTGTCTTCCTGCTCCATCTTGGGATGCCACCTTGTTTCTGCCGTGTCTTATTGCTTTCGACTCTCCCACCCCTCGCCTCACTGCCACTTGGCTGCCCTGCCGTCCTGTTCGTTTCTTCCTTTCGTAAGTCGTCAGCCTGAGCATTGCAGGAACAACAACAACGACGTCGATATCAACACCGCAACCTGCTTCGTTGACGCTCATCGTCGACTGACGATCAACCGCCATCATGGTCTTCTGTACCTACTGTGGCCAGTCCTTCACCAGGGACGAACATCTTGAACGACACATTCTTACCCGTTCGTCTATTCTACTGAACTCCCATCATTGTCACCTCTTGTATTGACCGATCGTCAACAGACACCAACGTCAAGCCGTTCAAATGCTTTACCTGCCATATGTCCTTCGCTCGAAGGTTTGTCGTCTCAATCAATCACCAAGACAATCTCGTTGCATTATGCTAACGTTCGACACAGGGATCTTTTGCAACGACACTACACAGTCCACGGCAGAGACCAAAATCAACAAGAGATACCCGCCGTCAACGGAATGATTCCCAAATCAGCTGGTCGAACTCCCATCGCTTGCAGCAACTGCGCCAAAACAAAGACCAAATGCGACAAGAAGTTTCCTTGTTCGAGATGCGCTGGCAGGAATCTCAAGTGCACCCTGCGACCAACGAGGCGTTCATCCAAGAACGCAACCCGCATGGGAATGGTCGTCCCTCCTGAGGGCTTGACCGCCATGCCTCCACACAATCTGCCAGCCAGTGAGAACGACCAGCCCCCCACACAGACGCAGAACCAGATGCCCAATGGCAGCCCTACACAAGCACCTCCAGTCTTAAAACCAGCAAGCCCTAAAGGTGGCCTCAACATCATACCCGAAGATAAGCAGACCGCTCCCACCGTCGACGGACCGCCTTCGCAATACATCGAGGCTCCTACCAGTGGCCCTACGCCACCCGAGAAAAACAACATGTCACCACCTTTGCCTCAAGGTCCGAATGCCTACATCCAATCCACACCCATGCCTGGCTTCGACGACTTCACCCAGCTGAGCGCCGAGGATTCCGACCCAGGTTCGAGCCCACGGTTCATGCTCGACTGGAGTCAAATGCAAATGCCACTTGGTTTTGATGGCGCCAATGGTGTCGTTCAACCTGACATGCTGATTAACCCTGACATGCCATTCGATCCCGCTGCGTTGCACATGATACCCGGCCCCGACGGGATGATGCCTATGATGCCTGAGATGCAGCCACCTTTGATCACACCAATCGAAACGCCCAAGGTTGAGCGCGCCTTCTCTGATCTTGAACTCGGAAGCTCAGCAGCGATGATGCACCCGCACCGCCAAATGTCGACGTCTTCTGTTCCCGATCAGCGTAATGACATGGCTGCGATCGTAGCTGCACAAGACGGATGGTCGGTTTTCCGATGCACCCCGACGGTACCCTCCAGCTCTTGCCCGAAAACAGCCAAACTCAACCTCGAGCGTCTCGAGCAAAGTCTGCGCAATCACGAGGGCTGGAGCACTTGGAGTCCTCATTGGGACGAGGCTGACTTTGCCGGTGGCGACCACCTCACCGTCATGCAACTCCACGAGAGCAGCCGAGACAAGCTGCTTGCTATCACGCAAAGCTTCCTGCACAAGGCTCTCGACATCCACCGCGACAACTCAAGTCAGTATTCTCCAGCCAACGGCCGCATGACGCCAGGATCGGCTAGTGGCTCCAACTTTGTCATCTTGCCGCCAGCTCGCGTTCTCGAGTACTTCCTCCGCTCTTACGCAAACTGCTTTGAGCGTTATTATCCGTTGACGTCAAGAGGCATCCTGGACGCCAACGAGCTGATGCACTGCTACAACGATCGTGCAGCGAGCTTACTCGTCCTCATGATGATCGCTCAAGGTGCCATGAATATCCCCGACGCGGAAGCGCGATGGCTCACAGGTGGTCTGACCGAAGCTTGTCGCATCTCTCTTTTCGACCTGGTTGAAAAGAACATCATCATGTCTGGCGATCCAATCGTCCTGCACTCCGCGTTACTCTTCACAGTGCAAGCTGCATGGAGTGGCGACAAGTGGCAGATGGACATTGCTATGGGTCAACGCGGGATGTACTCTTCTATGCTCAGACATGCTGGCGTCCTCGACAACAGGCCCGCAGTGGCTCACTCACCAGAGCACAGAGCCAGCACCGATCATCTCTGGAGCGATTGGATCCAGAATGAGAGCAGAAGCAGGCTCGTGTACTCGTGGGTTATGGTTGACCAAGACTTATCGCTGTTCCACGACACCGCACCGCTTTTCTCTGTGACCGAGTTCGCGGCACCAATGCCTGATGCAGATCGTCTCTGGAACGCAAAGAGCGCCGCTGAGTGGTCGAGTATCTTTGAACAGGTACACGAGTTTTCCGGCGGCTTCTCATCGCTGGGCTCTGGCGCAAGACCACTGTCGTTGAAGGATCTCTTCAGACACTTCCTCGACGATGAGATGATTCCTCTGGGAATCGAGATGACACCACTGCAGATGCGCCTGCTTCTACACCCACTTCAGGGGCTCGTCTGCCAGTACAGCCAGCTGCTCAGCTGCTTCTCTGACTCACTTTCATCACGTAACAACGGCAGCCGCGCAATCACCGCCGCCTCCACCCGCGCCCGCCTCGAGGAAGTACAGTCACTATTGCAGCGATGGTTCGATCTCGCCGAACGCTACCTGAAGGCCAACCCGATGTGCGCTCTGATGCAAACCAACCTCGTCCTGTTCCACCTGATAAGCCTCAACGCCGTGACCAACTTCCCTGAAATCGAGCGTCTCGCGCGCCGTGAAAACACAGATGGCAGCATGCAGCAGCTCGCCTGGCTGCACAAGCGCTGCATCTCCGACGTCGAGGAAGCCGTTTTCCACTGCGGCCAAGTCCTCCGCCTTGTACGCAGCATGCCCCGTGGCATCCGTCCGCCGTGGTGGGCAGCGGCCATCTACCGCGCCACGCTCATCCTGTGGACGGACAGCCTCGTGCACAACGGTAGCAACATGGCAGCCGCTGGCAATGGAATGTATCCCGTGCCTGGGCCTTCGTTCGCCATCGACGCTTTGCCCTCAGACCACCCGCTTATCATCCGCTACCTGACCAAGCGTGAGGGTGTTCCCTGCTTGACGAAGCTTGACGGGTCTCAGATTGGCATTGACCACTCCTTCCCCGTGCTACAACACTGCATCGGAGTGATCGATGAGGGCGCTTCATCACGCTTCTCCGATGGCATCCGGGCTAAATTGGAGAAGCTCGCTCGCACTTGAAGCGAAGGAGTACCACATGAGTCGATGATAAATAAGAGAGAAGTAGCATCCTGCCACCTCACGCACACCTACCGTATTCACGGGTGACGGCAAAACCAAGCATCCGAATTGCGAACGGCCCTTTCGCAGTAGTGATGATGCACGCCCAAAGAGCACCGCTCGCCTTCACCGTCGGTGCACCGGCGACTTGACCGGTCCAGCCATTGGCCGAATACCGCCCGGTGAAGACCGTGACCATGAACGAATTTCCTTACCTTTTTACACATGCCCGTACGTCGTCACGGGCTTTTCTTCCGCGTTCTGCTTTGCTTCTTGAATAGTTTCCTCGATTTTGGTGCCACCTTTGGAGTTATCCCTCATGCGTTCTTTGGCGACGTTTCCGTTCGGACCGCGATGGATGGATGGATGGATTAATGCAGTAATGTCTCTTTTGAAAGCAACGAAGAAGAGAACAGAGAAGACGAAGGGAAGAAACAGCACACATGAAATGCCAGGGAAAGAAAACTGCACTGGACAAGCGCAGCCGCGGAGGGCAGTAGTAGTACTAGTAGTAAGATGTAAGAAAAACGAAGTCGAACAGAAATTCCTCCTTCCATCAAAAAGTGCAACTTTCCCAGAGTTCTTATATATCACCCAGTTCAACCCCCTTGGATCAAAGAACTTGCGTCCGTGATCCCACAAAAGCCAGAACGATGGAAGTCCGGTACCGATCGGACATCCCCTCCTCCCTACCTCTTCCACCCTGGACGTCCATGCCTGGTTTTGGCTTTGGCTGGTTTCTTCACCTTTGGTCGGCCTGGTCAATCCTCCCCTCACGGACGCCGTTATCACTATGGGTGCTGCTACTTGTTGCTGGTACTTGCTTGTTGCTACTGCGGGTTCGGGGAGCGGCGGGTTCGGATGGACGGCTTTCGCCTGCGATTGATGCTTGTTTCTTTTTGGGACGCGGGTTTTTTTTTGTTTCTTGTCTGTATGCGCGGATTTGATGGGCGGGTTGCAAGGGGATCGATTTCACTACTACACTTCTGGCTACGGACGGGCGGAGGGGGCCTATCTTCGGGATATCCATTGCGGTTGATGACTTTCCGCTCTGCTCATATTGATCGTTTGGAAGGTACTTTTCCTGCTGTTGCAACAAGAAACAGCATATCCGCGCCGGACAATCGAATCACCGCCGTTGCGGTTTTCGCTTCCATCGAATGGGAACTTCGAGCAATGCCGTCCGGTGAGCCCTCCCTCTTCACTGAATGGTACACTAACCCGCCATCACAACGAACTACCGAAAGGCAAGTCCCGTCACCTATCGTCCACATGTCGGTGCAAGCGCTGTGATAGATTCTCCAGATCGAATGCTGGTCTAGACATCACCATAATCATCATCTACGGCAAGGGGGGAAGTCAGAGTACAGGGGCCTGCGCATGAAGTGCGGTCACAGAGAGACAGCGGAGAGCCGCAGGATGGCTCTGGATGTGCGTGTGGAGATTTGATTGACCTACTACTACTACTACTACTGCTGCTCTTGCTACTTCATGGCTTTTTTTGAGGAGGGCATGCGTGTCATTCGGCAGGGCCACGAGAGCGCCGCGGCGCAGGGTGTTGGAGATGCGTGAATGTCAGCCTTGTCTTTGGAAGGTCGGGAGGGGCCTCTTGGGCTCTGGTTTGTCGACTTCATTGAGACCTTGTTGAATGATATTTGGGTCATTTCTACTTATGTGGTGATATGCTATCGATGCGCTGTTCGCCATGATCGACCAGCGTTGCCACGAAGTGTGAATCTCAACGTGTACGACCTGCTTGACCGCCTGGCGGTGCTCGGACAATGAGGACGTGGATCTGCATGAAGAGGGCCACTTGAATCTTGTCCGAAAGGTACTATCATGGCCCGTATGTATAGTTTGCCATGTGGCATTTCGGACATCGTGGAGGGAATAGGGATTCGCCGTGGAGTGTTATATGTGGAAGTGGGTCTATATCGAGTGCCTTTGTGCGAAGCAGGGTCTGGATGGTCTGGGTATATCTATCCTTCTAGGAGTCGTTTTTGGCATGAATGTGAATACATTGCCCACTGCTTTGGTGTCGTGGTAGATACGTTTGTTAAGCACCCAATATGACTCGTTGATCAATAGACAATGAGATGCTTGATACTTTGCGGCTAGTCTCTTGAGGATGTTGTGCATTGGTCGCGACTTCTACCTATGCCCTACCACATACTAGTCACTGTCCGGCTAGGATGCTTCTTCCCTATGCATGAAAGATACTAGCACATAGCTGCAACATCAAATCAACAGCCCTCGGCAACAGCGGTGTGAGTAAGTGTTGAGGCTCCTCTACCCACCGCTGAGTGGAAGAAGTCCGCGAGCAAACAGCTGCTTCGGGCAATACGAGCAAGCATCCGATACAAGTCGCTATCCGACGCCACTACTCTGCAAGACAACAAAAGTCTGACACCGCAGAGACAAGTGTTTCTTCTCGCTCTTCGGACATAACCAAAGGAAACATCAACTTTGCAAATCTCACACTGCCGAAGCTGTTTGGAAATTTGTTGGTGTCTCTGACTTACGCATCACCTAATACTCAGCAACACATAAGGCTATATGTAATTATAGCACTATTGAAAAGCGGATGCTGAGAATGTACCCACCAATGTCTCATGTCAGCTCACGCGGCCGCAGCAACAGGCCAGCCTCCAATTTTGGCAGCGCGCGAAACAAACTCAATCTCGTCAGCGGTGAGTGTTGGATTGCGAGGAGTTGGCTGTCAAGCCTGTGGGTGCGAGTCGGTGAAGAAGAGCTATGGCGACAGCAGCCCTCCTGCCCAGAGGGTCTTGGGGATTAATTATAATGGATGACAGTTGCATGTCTTCTATTGCAGCATGGACAAGGAGTGTTGAGGGTCGACTTCAGCCCCTCCGCCAACCACAGACGCACTCTCCAGCGGCCTCCCCACACGTCCGGACGTCCCCCATGCCGAAGTCGATGTCCAGCACGGCTCACCCAACGCGCCTTGCTGACGCCCTTCCTGATCGTGCCGCAGCAGCTGGAAGGGCGACTCCGAGGCCTCCGCCCCGAAGAGGATCGGCGACAGGGGTCTGCCCGTCGACTTCACTACCTCCTACTGGGCCACTTCGCCTTCGCTCGCCCTCGCTCTGTCTGCAAGCCCGAGATGGCTGGCCGCCCGTCGTCGTCTGGCCTTGGGCGTCTCATCGTCCACCACGACCGGCGTCAACACTTCTCGTCCTGCTGCTGGCTCTGCCTGTTTGCCTGCGAAGAATGGCGGCAACAGTGGAGCCGTGAGGGGAGGCTGAAGTCTGCCGCTGGGCCAACTGCTGGGTCGACGTATCATCCGCAGTGCAGTGGACGTGAGCTCCAAACGCTTAGCTCCACGAGCTCGCCGTCTCGCGGCCTCGCGCTTTGTAGCAATGAGCGAGCTCGCGGCCATAGGCTGAGGTTGTCGAAGACTCGACACTGTCTGTAAGTGCCTATATAGAAGACTTCCCTTTCGTCGTTCCTTCCGACTCTCTCCTCATTCACATCTTCATCCTCAACAACCAATCAACGACACTCAAAACAACACCCCTCCAAACAACCACCACCACCCCTCCACAGCCACATATCAAAATGTCTGTCTCCGTCGACACCTCCCGCCTTGACGGCAAGGTCGCCATCGTCACCGGCTCCGGCCGTGGCATTGGCTCCGCGATGGCCGTCGAGCTCGGCCGCCGCGGCGCAAAGGTCGTCGTCAACTACGCCAACTCCTCTGACGCGGCCAACAAGGTCGTCGACGAGATCAAGAAGAACGGCAGCGACGCCATCGCGCTCAAGGCGGACATCGGCAACGTCGCCGAGACGACCAAGCTCATGGACGACGCCGTCGCGCACTTCGGCCAGCTCGACATCGTCTGCTCCAACTCCGGCGTCGTCTCCTTCGGCCACCTCAAGGACGTCACCGAGGAGGAGTACGACCGCGTCATGCGCATCAACACCCGCGGCCAGTTCTTCGTCGCCCGCGAGGCCTACAAGCACCTGAGCGTCGGCGGCCGCATCATCCTGATGGGCTCCATCACGGGCCAGGCCAAGGGCGTGCCCAAGCACACCGTCTACTCCGGCAGCAAGGGCGCCATCGAGACCTTCGTGCGCTGCATGGCCATCGACTGCGGCGACAAGAAGATCACCGTCAACTGCGTCGCGCCCGGCGGCATCAAGACCGACATGTACCACGCCGTCTGCCGCGAGTACATCCCCGGTGGCGAGAAGCTGAGCGACGACGAGGTCGACGAGTACGCCAAGACCTGGTCGCCCATGCAGCGCGTCGGCCAGCCCATCGACATTGCCCGCGTTGTTGGTTTCCTCGCCTCCCAGGACGGCGAGTGGGTCAACGGCAAGGTCATCGGTATCGATGGCGCTGCCTGCATGTAAAGCGTTTTTGTCAAGCTTGTTGTTCAAAAAAAAAAACTTTCTTGCTAAAACGAGGATGACGACCGCATAGAGACTTGAATTTGTTCGAAAGCGCTGGAGCTGGGATTTGGGAACGCCTGCTCGTGGGGGGAAGAGCAGGCGGCTATGGTTATCTAGTTTTTGATGATTGGCGAGGGGGAAAGCATTATATACCACTGGGAAGCCTGTCAAGCGCTGATGGCTGCCTTGATGAAATGAAAAATGAAAAATTTGAAAACCAAACTGCTTGTGCCCACCCACTGATTCAGGATGTTCTGCTTGAACCAACTGTCGGTCTCCAAGGCGTGTGTAGGCCTTCTCACTAACAGTGAATCGTTCTTTTGCCAGCCAGGATGGAACCCTTTTCGCGAAACAACTGCTTTTTGTTCGCTGGTTTGTGCTGTGTTTTCCTCTGATTGTATTCAAGTGGTTCAAGTCGGTGTATGTAGACCTTCGGACTGGTAGTGAATTTCTCCCCTTTTGCCAGCTTTCTTGCTGGTCGAGCGCTCAGTACTAGAGCAGAAGTTCGACTCAGGGCCTCATGGTCCCGAGTCGAGTACATGCGGTGTAAAACTTGCCACAGACAGTGAATGGGTGTCCTTTGCCAGCTAAGATAGAATTTTTCGAGAGAGACAGCTGCTTTTTATTCGCTGATTCTCGTGCTGTGTTTTCCTTTGAATGCATTCGAGTGGTCCAAGACGGTGTATGTAGACCTTGCCACTGGACTGGTAGGGAATCTTGCCAGTCAAAAGCTCAGTTCCAGAGCGAGATTTACCCTTGGTCGAACGCTGAGCGGTCCGAAAAAGGGCGGTCAGAGCACTTTGAACGAGTATTCAAGTATCCGAGAAGCAAACCGAGAATCTAAACATCCCCAACAACTCCAATGAACCCCCAGTTTCCTGTCCTGTCGTACCTGAAATGTGCAAGTCGTAGACCTATCTCAATCACAGAGAAAAGACGTGTAATGGACCCCTCTCAGCCGGACATCATGTCTTCCAGAGCCGACGAATTGGCAACAACCTTCCGTTTCTTGAGATATGGTTGCCACTCAGTCTCGACTCCTCCGGTCTCAGCTGCATCATACTCAAAGTCATCTGACCTTAGCTTCCTGGCCCTGCTGAGAGGGTGGTGGCCCTTGATCCGCTTCAAGCAGACGATTCTATCGACGTCCAAGATACGGTATCCCGTGGGGCCAGAGTGTGCATCATGCAGCGGCACGTTCAACACAGGCCGACGGTCGATCTGCTCGGACGAATCCGCCGTTCCCTTGTTGAGATAACTCGCCGTCATGTCCTTCCAAGACAACGAGCTGCTTCCTTGGCCGTATTTCGCATAAGTGTAAGCTTTCGACGAGCGGAGGAAGCCAACAAAGCTATCGTCAGGACTGTCCCGCCAGCCGACAGCGCCTTTTACGTGGTGTCTGCGCAGCTTGCATCGATAAGCGCAGAATTCATCCAGGGCTGGAAAAGCGTCTAGGTGCTCCAATGCCCATTTAGAAACCCCGTCTTGGAAATAGAGGAAGATGGTTTTGAGGTTGAAGAAAGCGCCCTCTTCGCGAGCCAGATCTTTCCACGATCTCAATACGCGATCGTTGAAACCCTTGTCTGCCGGTGTTTCGTTCGCAGTGGCCATGGAGAATCGTCGCAGGTTCGTTAGCTGGGAGATGGCTGTCAGATCTACAGGGGAAACGTTATCGGTCATGATATCGAGTGTCGTTGTCCATGCGCATGTCGGGTGATTGGCGAATTCGATTGTTTGCGGAACGTCCATGAGGCGTGGGACCCTCCTGTTTGGTATAGTTGAGCGGTCGCCGATGGAAGATTCCGCGAAGAGCTGCCACACATGAACGCTGTCGAGTTGCCTGTGATTTCATCAGCCTAATAGAAAGTGACGTAACACACCTTTGCTGCCACTCACGAGCGCTGTATGGCTTTCCATATCTGCTCCAACAGGATGGCCGGCACGCTGCTAAGCAATTCCGAGTCCAATTTGTTGACGTTGTGTAAAATGCTGCGCATCGCGATTGACACCAGCGATTCTGCTCCCTGTGGAGGTGGGCAATAAACGGGTGGAGTTCCAATGCAGTGTCTCATTGGATTTTTTGTTCGATGGCCATCATGACGCCTGTAACGATTTTGATTTCGTTTGACTGTCTTTTCATCGTAGACCAGGCCAGAGTCTGGATCGAAAGGCATGGCCGCGGTGGCGTCGTAAGGGCGGCCTCTCACATATTAGGGTGAGTTCTGTGCTGTTGAATCATCCAGATAGGTGTTTTCGCCTCAGACTGGTCACATGATCCTGTGAATTGTCGACACAGGATGCTGATGGTAGAGAAAGTAGGCAGGTAGTGCGCTATACACGGAGGACGCGCCGACCGCGAACGTAGCAGGCAACAACCGATATCGCTGTTGTGGGCTCTTATCAGATCGTTCTTTCCCCACGCTGGCTCAATCATGTGAGACAGCTGCATGCGCATACACGCTCATTCACTCTCACTACCCACTTGCCCGGCCACACATATTATATCATCGACACTCCCGCATGCATCATGCTTCCTACACCTTCTCGTCCTCGGCGATGTTGATACGAAAGCCTTCTCTCCTATACTCGACCTACGGCAGCCTTCATTCCTTCTGCGCCACCCAGTCACAGTCGTCGACGTCATCAACTTGGTGCCAGAATGGGAACACGCGACACCAGCTATGCCAGCATCACATTTCACTGAGGACATATGCCACTATAAGCGGCGATGAGAATCTCAACAATCACACAAAGGGAGGAGATGACTGGCCCATGCCGCCCAAAGGGCAAAGATGGCCAACTCCATACCAAATTTTCGCCTTGAAGAAGAATGAAGCATACACCAAGTCTCGCTTCTACCAGTTGGTCAAGCTCTACCACCCCGACCGGAATGGCAATTCGCAAAACAACATGTCGCACGAAATCAAGGCAGAGCGGTACCGGCTGGTGGTAGCCGCGAACGACATTCTCTCCGACCCGGCCAAGCGGAGCGCCTACGATCGACTCGGTGCAGGTTGGGATGGGAAAGCCGATATTGCAGGCAAAGGGAATGCTGCGAGCGGACCTTTCGGTCAGAACCAGCGTGATCCGTCCGATCCGGTCTGGCAGAACGCGACTTGGGAAGATTGGGAGCGATGGCGGGAGAAGCAAGAGGACGAAGCTATGGGCATAAAGCGAGAGAAGCAGTCTCCGTTGTACATGCAAAACAGCTACTTCATTGCCCTCATAGCTTTCCTGGCTTTGATGGGAAGTTCGGCGAATTATTCACGTGCCCAAGATGCGGGCCAGCAGTTTGTCGAGCAAAGGGACATCGTCCACGACCGGGCTGCCAAAGAATTGAGGAAGGTCAAACAAGACGTCCAAGGCATGCGTGGACGCGACGAGAGAATACAATGGTTCCTTCGCAACAGAGAGGCCACTATGGGCATCGCATCAGACGACGTCGAGACCATGAGGCAAGAAAAAGCGGATAGGCTTTTGCCAAATCGCGAGGTCTGCAGAAGCGAGAACATCGTCGAGAGTGAGACATGATCTCGCCAGCGGTTTCCCACCCGCCTTCCATTCCCAGAAACTCGTATTTGCGATCCACCGCTCGACCATACCCGCCAAGCTGCTAAGACTCCCCGGCGAGAGGCGAGGCTGAAAACGCCAGGATTCCCTGTCAAAGTTTCGGCAGTCATCATGCGAGTACGCTATGCATGCACCACGCAGTTTTACATGCATCTCCGCCCTATCCACATTGCATGCCTGGGTCAAACTAAAGGACTAGGAGCTTCGGTGCCACCGACGTACTATTCTCCGCATGCTTACGCTGCGCCTCAAAACTACCCTATCGCTTTTCCATCCTTCCAAAAGCGTCGATACTTCTTGAGTCTTGCGTGCGTCATGTGCTTCGCTTCCATCGGCTCAACGAACATGGATCATTGCATTCCAGACCCGGTCGAGTGCTTCTCTGCAAAGGCCAGGGGTTTTATGCGGCATGACTCGCCTCGCCCACCAGCTGCAATGCATCATGTATTGGCATCCTTCCTCCTGGGAGTCTTTCTATCGAGCCAGAGCCACTGTTGTCGGCTACGACTGCCAATTCAACCTTGTACATTGTACCATCGACGGCATCACGCAGGCAAGCGAACTTGCATCGGCAGAAAGCAGCTGGACGTCGGGCCGTTTTAGACTCTACATCTGGCGGCTTCCACGTGTAAATGCAGACGGGCACTAGCGTGTGCATCGACATGTGAATAGACCTCGATCTTTACACGTGAAGAAGAGCTGTGGAAGGTTGCATTCCGCCCCGAACAGGACGTCGAGGTATCCCTGTAGATAACAACTGTACATACGTGCATGCAATATACGCTTCGATCAGCTTGATGTCTGCTTGCATAGTTTCGTCGATGCCTGATGTCGTCGATGCCCTTTCAGCCTGAATGCTTCACTATTCTGTTTTCACCCGCATCACGTGCCTTTGGGTCGTCTAACAAACTTGTTGCAATACATTTGCGTTGGTAGAGCGCGATAGAGTAATCGAATCCCATTCACCACACCAATCGTACTCTCTTGACCGAGCAAGATTGTTCACTGGAGCACTGGAGCAGAAGGCACGCAGCCTGCGTTAAAGGAAATCCAGTGATACTTCGCTCGCAAGGATCGGAACTTCTGCAAGTTCAATTGGACTACCATTTTCATTCCATCAGTACAAACAACCACTATTTGTCGTTTTCATTCTAGTTTTCTTCGTCTCTCATATCCCGCTTCCTGACATTCCCCAACTGAGGTAATCACTCAATTGTGCATCTTCAATCAACTCAATCATAGGGTTCCATGGTCTTGTTATTCGCAACGTCCTCTGCGAAATTCGGCAGGGCGGTGGTATGGGACCACGGTTTCTCCTGCGATAATGAGCACATGTATTAGCTCAAGTCCTTGCCTTCTTGCTCTGGGGGAAAGTTCCTCCTATAGGTGTTGGGGAGGGGAACATACGCTAATCTCAGCTTTGATGGTATCGGAGAAGCAACCCGACCACTTCTCGCGTGGGTGCTGCTCGACGACTTGCTTGATGACATCTTCGTGGACGAGGTGCGGTTGGAAACCCATATTGTCTGTCACAGAGAAGGCAATCAGTAAAAATCAAACAAGAAAACCCAACAGAACCTGAAAGTAAATCAACCCACCAAACTCCGTAGCCATCTGCACCAACAACACCATCCGACTAACCATCCCCGTCTCCCCCGGGTCTTGATGACGGATGATAGCCTCACAAACACTCTCGGCCTGCGCCCTCGGCGCCCCCCAAGCCTGCAATTCCTGCAACGCCTGAAAGCCGCCGTGCCACTCGAAACTCAAGTGCGAGGCGGCGCGGTGCTGCTCCGTCGTCGCGACGTCGTGGTACAGACAGGTGAGGGCCCAGGTTTCGAAGAAAGCGTCGCGGATGGCTTGGGAGGAAATCCAGGACGGGAAGTGCTGCGTCACGATCGTGTGGCCGTAAGCGTAGACGCGCAGGCTGTGGTTGTAGGTGCGGCGCGGGAGGAGCGAGTGGATGTGTTTTTGGGCGGTTTGCACGAGGTGCGTGGTGGGGAAGATTTCGGATACGTTGATGGGGGTGGAGGTCGTTTTGGCGGTGGAAGGGCCGGGGACGGTGCTTCTGTTGCGTGGTTCGGCGGTCCAGCCGTATTCTTCGGTGTGTGATTTGGGCATTTTTGGTTTTTCGGGTTGGTGGCGTTTGGTTTGGTTGGTGGTGGGTTAGATGAAGTCGAGGAGTCGACGAAGTATTGGTTTTCCGTTCCGAGTCTGACTCGAGTGAAGTGGTCTTTTGATTCAATCTGCAGTTCCGATGCCGATATTTATATTCACTCCGGTTGTTAAGAGAAATAGCATGTGTTTACGAAACATCGAAGCATGTGCTGTCATGAACAGACGCTGACATCAGCGCCTCGCATCCACCATTGACAAAGCGATGACGCTGTTGCGCCCTTCATCTTCCGCTATCGATACAAACCCACCGAAAGCGAGAACTATTGGCTTCTCGTCATTTATTGAACCAGGGGAATAGAAAATTTCAACGTCGACCTTACATCTTTCATGCTTCGTTTAGATAAATTGAGGCGAGGCGAGGCGCACGGCCATCTTGACATGTGCGCCCTTTAGTTTCCTTTATCATGACACACAAGACGAGGGTACAAATGAAGATATTGACGATGTCGATTTCACTTACAAGCATGCGTCAAGCGTGCGACTTCTCGCAACATGATGACCAAGTCGAGAATCTCACCAACATCCCATCCCCATCATCCAGATCTTTTAATTTTGGACAAACCTGGTTTTCTTAGGGGAATATTTTCCCTTCTTGCCCTTCAACATTCCTCTGCTATTAGTCTTCGGCGATGTCAGGAAGAAGGCAGACGGAAAAAAAGAAAGAACAAAAACAAAAAAGAGACGAATAACAAGCATCTCGTAAAGAACAGTCATTATACAAACGCTCTAATGAATGCACACCGACAAACCCATCCCATCCCATCCCATCCCACCGCCCTGCATGCATCAAAAACCAAGCCCACCAACCCTCACCCCGCCTAATCTAATACACATATCTAAAGTTAACATTCTCCTTATCCGTCAAATCCTCAAAGGCGTGCACGTTGCGCTCGTCCTTCTCGGCGCTCGCGTCGCGGCGCTTGTTGATGCTGCGCAGGTAGAAGCGCAGGAAGACGATGACCAGCAGCAGCAGCACGTAGCAGCCCATGTGCGTGCTGAAGGCGATGAAGTAGCGCGGGGCGTCGTTGTTGCGGAAGACTTGGGGGCCTGGAGGGGGGAGGGTTAGATTTTTATGTGCGTTGGGTTGGGAGGGTTTGGTGAGGCTTACCGACTGCGTTGCCAACGGACCAGGCGATGAAGTTCATGGAGACGGCGAATGATTTCTTGGTCTGGCCGGCGACGTTTCTGAGAAAAAAGATCTGTCAGCATGGTGTTTTCCAGAGTGTTTTGTACGGAGAGATGGATCGGGCTGGATCTCACCTCGACAGCAAACTCATTCCGAGACCCTGCGCGGCCCAGAAAGACAAGACGATGTAGTAGCTGATGAGCAGACCAGCCTTGGTGGCGGTGTTCGTATTCGGGACGGTCATCAGGACGATGGTACCGACGTAACTCCTGTGTTTGATGATGGTCAGTCGATGATCTTACAGGATTGCAGGAACTGGGAATGGTCGAGAACTTACGGAATGAGGTAGATGCCGATGGTGATCAAGTTCTGCTTTGTCTTATTGACGATCCATGTCGAGCTCATCAAGATGGCGATAATGAAAGCACCGAGGACCATAGCCAGGAGCTGCGTTTGCAGAATCGTGAATCCAAGATCCTTAATGACAATATTGTAGAAAGCACCGAGGCCGCTCGTCGGCAGAGTCGTGCAAATCTGGATGAGGCAGTAACACCAGATCTGCGGGTCAAGGAGGGCTTCCTTGGCCTGCTCTTTGCGGAACTGCTTGTTTTGGAGACCCGTCTGGTTGGTTCGGACACGCTCGACCATGAGTTTCTTGTCTTCTTCGGAGAAGCACTTGGCGCGCATGGGGGAGTCGGGAAGATACCAGAGGACGCTGTTTGAATGATAAGCATCGACATGTCGGAATTAGAGGAGACGCGGTCACTTACAACAGGCCCCAGAGCACGGAAAAGGTGCCGTATGTGATGAAGATGGCTTGGTAGCCAGTGATGACACGGTCTTTTCCGAGCAATGAGAAGCAGTAGGCCAGCAGACCTCCGACGATTTGCTGGGCACCGTTCATCATATACCAGTAGGTGACTGTTTGAGCTTGCTCCTCACGCTTGTACCTGTTGCTGGGTTAGACTGGCCTTGATCTTAGCAAGCACGTCTGGACTCACCACATCGAACTCATGACCAGGAAAGTCGGCTGGCAGACAGCTTCGAAGGCACCAAGAAGCGTACGCACAACGACAAGGTGCGTAAAAGTCGAGCAGGCAGCATGTAGCGCCAGGATGGCTCCCCAAATGACGATACAAGTACCAAGAAACTTCGCGATCGGGACCCTTGTGATCAGATAGTTGATGGGATATTCAACGACCAGGATGGCGATGTAGATACACGTTGTGAGCCAAGGGAACAGCTCTGTGCCGGCGATGTTGAAATCTTCCTGCAAGCCCATGATGGACGTGAAGGACATTGTGCCCTTGTCGAGGGCTTGCAGGAAGTAGGTGAAGACCATGATCGTCAGCACTCGCTTGTCGATTGATTTCTTCAGACGCTTGTTCTCTTCCTCGCTGATGACGACTTGCTCGCCCGTCGCGTATTTGGCGACTTCCGCGTCCATGCGGCCATAGTCCTGGTGGTCCTTGTTGAGCTCGTCAGGGGACATGACGCGCTCGACTTCGTTCATCTCCTTCATGCTGGCGATGTCTTTGGCCATGGTCGGATCGGTGTTGTTGTTCGCCATGTCGTAAGAGAGTCTCTGGCGTGTGTGATGCCCACCTTTGACTTAGAAAGTAGGTAGAAGAAAACAAGGAGAAGTGGACCGGCCGTCTACTCTACAATGCGCATTTGAAGCGGGTGCCCACATTTATCCATACTCGTCAGATATGCCTGAACAATCTCCTGCCGAGCGTGCTCGGTGGTAGAGCACCGAAGCATAGTCACATTGGCGAGTGTTACCTGACCTCCTACTGGTGGAAGAAGAGTTGCTTCGTTGAGCCAAGCAAGCCAAAGGAAGACTAAGATCCAGCAAGGAAAGATACCTCGAGTAATGTAACCCAGACCACTTCGCTAAAGCATGACAATGCGGGTTTGCGGGGATGGTTGTGGAGGAGGAGCGTGGGGAGGTCTCACAGGCGTGTAGGGCTTGGTAAACGAGCGTTGCGAGATAGCCCGGACCTCGGTAGTATTTATCGCGAGCGAGCTGCGAGTTGGATACCCGGTCTTGGTGTTGTTGTGTTGTAATCTTTTTTTTTAATCTGGCACAAGCGACCTTTCGAAGCGAGTGCTGGAAATCCGGAAGAGCAAGCCAAAGATTCACTACATTAGCAAGATGCCTCAAACTCCCATATCAGTACACGGCCTTCAGAGCACTGAGATCCATGAAAAGATCCGACTGTTGACAGACAACCTCGTCAACATCAAAGATGAGACGGGAGAGTTTCTCTTGCGTTTGCCGGATGGGCGAGTGATCGACACCAAAGGATGGCAGGACTGGGAGTAAGTCTGTATCCGTTAAAGTCAACAAGCTGGATACTCATTCATCTTCTCTCAGGTGGACACATGGCATTGGTCTCTACGGCTTGTATCAGTATTACGAGCTCCATGGCTCCGAAGATGTCTTCAAGATTATCAAGGACTGGTTTAGCCAGCAATTGGCAGCCAGTACCACCAAGAACATCAACACCATGGCCGTGTTCCTCACCCTCGCGTACGTCTACGAGAAAACCGGCGAACAGACCTACCTTCCTTGGTTGGACTCATGGGCCGAATGGGCCATGTACGAGCTCCCTCGGACGCCTTTCGACGGCATGCAGCATATGACTTACCTGACCGACAATCACAACGAGCTCTGGGACGACACGCTGATGATGACCGTGATGCCATTGACCAAGATCGGCAAGCTGCTCAACCGTCCCCACTACATCGAAGAAGCGAAGCGACAATTCCTCGTGCACATCAAATACCTCTTCGATGCCCCGACGGGTCTATTCTTCCACGGTTGGAAGTTCGACGAGCAAGCACCAGGCGGATTTGGACACCACTTCGCCCGCGCACGGTGGGCGAGAGGAAACAGCTGGTTGACGATTGTGATACCCGACTTCATCGAGCTCCTCGACCTCCCTCCCAACGACGCGCTGCGAATCCACCTGATCGACACGCTCGACGCGCAGTGCCAGGCGCTGAAGCGACTGCAAGGCGAGGACGGGATGTGGCGCACACTGCTCGACGTGCCGGAGAGCGAAGGCAGCTATCCAGAAGCCTCCGCCACGGCGGGATTTGCGTACGGCATCCTCAAGGCGATCCGGAAGAGGTACATCAGTAAGGAATACGAGGGCGTGGCGCTGAAGGCTGTCAGAGCTGTGATGGAGCGGATCAGTGCAGACGGCGAGCTCAGGGAAGTCAGCTTTGGCACGGGCATGGGCCACGATCTCCAGCATTATAAGGACATCAAGTTGACCAGCATGCCGTATGGGCAGAGCATGGCGATCATGATGCTGGGCGAGCTTCTGCGTGTGTTTATTTGAAGGAGTCGATGATTGCAAGGCAATTTTTGTTGTGAAAGTGAATAGCTTCCTCGTTAGCCACCAAATTACATAGACGGTATCACCTACCTTGACGAATAAATGCATAAAATTAACATTGCAGGATTACAATTTTAAGACAAAAAAAAGAATGATCCGATGCCTCCTATTCTCCAATTCTTCAGGAAGATCGTCATGTCGCTTGATTAGCAAGCTCGTGGCACGGGTAGAGAAATTGTTTTCTTTAGTGCCTGCCCCTCGTTCAATTGGGCGTCATCACTTTCAGGCAGAGCAAGCCAATGGGCGAACTTCAACCGGCGGCGCACGCGACCAAGCGAAGGAACGGAACAAGGCCCTTTCTACGATCCGGAAGGATTGTGCTGCGCCTTGATCATTATTGGATAGTAGGACCTGACTCTGCGCAATACGACTACTCCCCTCCGCCTCCCACTTCCCTCCCTTATGTTCCCTCGCTCGCTGCGACTCAGAAATCCCCCGTCCTTCCTCTCCACACGACAGACAACCACCGTCAGATTGCTATCCCACACTCCGCCACCGAGGACGTCTCCATTCCCTGCTCCACCCACAAGACCGCAGCGTGCCGGCATAGAGCCCGTTGTTTTTGTCATTGCTTTCGCTCTCTCTGCAGGTACTGCCTACGCCTTCGACAAATACACCAGGGAAACCCCGCCGCAAGAACTGCCCGAACCAGCTTACAACAACTCCTCCAAACCCGACCACATCCTCGCGCTCGAAGCGCAAGACTACCCCGACGTCATGGCGCCTAGCATGCCTCCTGGAAGGCCGGGAAACCTCACACCGGACCAGGAGGTCAAGTTGAAGGAGATGTGGGCGCACACGCTGGAGATCTTCGGCGTGTTGCCCGAAGGCACACACACAAACGGATCAGTGACGCCCACAACGACGCCGGGAACGCCGGATCCCAGCGGCGACAAGAAACCCAAGTCCAAGGGCATGAAGCTGTTTGGGCGCAAGGCGGACACTAGCGCAAACGAGAACGACAATGACAAGCACGGCCAGGCGAAGGAATTCCAGCAAGCGCTGGCGTCGCAGAAGCCTGAGGAATTGAGGGAAGCCTTCTGGAGCATGGTGAAGCACGACCACCCGGATGCGCTGCTCCTGCGCTTCCTGCGCGCGCGGAAGTGGGACGTCAACGCCGCCATGGTCATGTTCGTCTCGACCATCCACTGGCGCGCGAAGGAGATGCACGTCGACGACGACATCATGTACAACGGCGAGGAGCGCGCGATCAAAGACTCCTGTGGCAAGGGCGGCGACAAGAAGGAGGGCGACGATTTCATGGCGCAGCTGCGCATGGGCAAGAGCTTCTTACACGGCACGGACAAGGATGGAAGGCCGTGCTGCTACGTTCGCGTGCGTCTGCACAAGCAGGGCGAGCAGTCTGAGAAGTCTCTTGAGCGATTCACCGTCTACACCATCGAGACCACGAGAATGCTGCTCAAGCCTCCGGTCGATACTGCCGTACGTATGCTGTGCTTCCCTACCTTCAATCCGACGTACTAACATCCCCCCTCCCAGACCATCGTCTTCGACATGAGCGAATTCTCGCTGGCAAACATGGACTACACGCCCGTGAAATTCATGATCAAGTGCTTCGAAGCCAACTACCCTGAATCGCTCGGCAGCGTGCTGGTGTACAAGTCGCCATGGGTCTTCCAGGGCATCTGGAAGGTGATCCGCGGCTGGCTCGACCCCGTCGTGGCCAACAAAGTGCACTTTGCCTCCAGCGTCGACGACCTGCAGCAGTGGATCCCGCGCAGCCAGATCTCCAAGGAACTCGGCGGTTTGGAGGATTACACGTACAAATACCCGGAGCCCGTCGAGGGCGAGAATAAGCGCATGGAGGACACGGCGGCCAAGGACAGCATTAAGAGCGAGAGGGCGGAGTTGGTCAAGTCTTACGAGTCGGAGACGGCCAGTTGGGCTTCTGGTGAGGATTCCGGTGAGGGTCGCACCAGGCTTGCGCAGCGCATTTCTGAAAACTACTGGCGTCTTGACCCCTATGTCAGAGCGAGGAGTTTGTACGATCGCTCTGGTGTTATCGGTGAGGGTGGGAAGATCAACTTTTACCCTTCTGCCGGTGGCGCCGCTAAGGCTGGAGGCGACGGTGATGGCGAACTGGATTAGAAGATGGAAGTGATGACAACTACGAAGAGGGAAAAGAGGGAATCTACGGTCATAGCATTGTAATAGATGAAGAGCATGAAAGTGTACATAGAAATCGCATTCAGTAATCGATAAAGCGTCCTTAGAAGGCTGTGATGAATTGGAGGACTTCGCTGTCAATCGACATGTATGTACGTCGGTAAATCGACGTAGCTCGTGACTTTTGAGGCCGCCATCTGCGTTGTCAGCAAACAAAACCACATTGTTTCCGGCTTCCTTGGATTTATGTCTACCACTTGCTACATCATCTTCAAGTCTGAGACGCGAAGAAAATCGGACGCTATATCACGCGCTTCCTAATCTCGGGACCGGAACAGCGGTACGATTTGTGGGCCCCAAACCCAACGACATGGGAGAAGGAGCAACACATCTCGCGTGTCGGTAAACGAAAGAAAGAATCCAGCCAGGCAATGCTCAGACTAGCGAAGAAGATGGTCCCTGTTTCTCCAGCAAAGACTCTGAGCCAAAGCTCATACCTCGTCACCGGTATCGTGTCCACCACACATCGTCCCAACTGCAAGCCCATGAATCGTCTCAGCTCACGTCTCACCACGCAGGCAAGTTGAAGATCACGGAGCACTTCTTCGACGTACCCAAGGACTACAACAAACCGGAAGCTGGTACTATCAAGGTCTTCGCCCGCAGCGCGCGGAAACACGAGACCTTCCCCAACGAGGCCAAAAATGACGAGCAACTACCCTGGATCGTCTTCCTGAACGGCGGGCCTGGAAACGAATGCCGCCCGCCACAGCACTACCCTTTCACCACCACCCTGCTCGACAAAGGCTACCAAGTCCTCTGTCTCGACCAGCGCGGCACGGGTCTCAGCACGCCCATCACAGCCAGCACGCTGCAAATGCGCGGCGACGTCGACGTGCAAGCCAACTACCTCAAACTCTACCGCGCCGACTCCATCGTGCGCGACTGCGAAGCGATCCGCCAAACGCTCACGGCCGACTTCCCCGACGACAAGAAGAAATGGAGCGTCATGGGCCAGTCCTTCGGCGGCTTCTGCATCACCACCTACCTCTCCTTCTACCCGCAGGGCCTGCGCGAAGCCTTCCTCTTCGGCGGCCTGCAAGGGCTAGTGAAGAACCCGGACGCCGTCTACCGCGCCACGTACGCCAAGCTCACGCAGCGCAACGAGGCCTACTACGCCAAATTCCCCGCCGACCAGGCCCGCGTGCGCCTCATTCTCAACTACCTGGCGCGCTTCGGCGATGGCAAAATCAAACTGCCGTCTGAAGGCACGCTCACGCGCCGCCGCTTCCAGCAGCTTGGCATCGGCCTGGGTTTCCACGGGGGCCTGGACGCCGTGCACGATATCGTGCTGCGGGGCGCGTACGATATTGAGAATTTCGGTCACCTCACCCGCGGCTCGCTGTGCGCGATCGATCGCGCGCTGGGCTTCGATGAGAACCCGCTGTACGCCATCTTGCACGAGCCGATTTACTGCGAAGGCCAGGCGGCGAACTGGAGCGCGGAGCGGATCCGCGCCGAGTTCCCCCAATTCGACGCTGATCGCGCCGAGGCCGACGGGCCCGTCTACCTCACGGGCGAGATGGTCTATCCCTGGATGTTCGAGGATTACAGCGAGTTGCGCAAGATCGGGGCCGTGGCGGAGCGGATCGCGGCCGACGCGGACTGGCCGGCGTTGTTCGATGAGGAGCAGCTGGGTAGGAATGAGGTGCCTGTGTTTGCGGCGGCTTATACCGAGGATATGTATGTCGATTATGAGATGAGTCTGGCGACGGCGAGGAAGATCAAGGGGTGTAAGGTTTTCACCACGAATGTCATGTTTCACGATGCGATTAGGAGTAGGATGGATGAGGTTGTTAGGCAGGCGTTTAATTTGAGGGATGATGTTGTTGACTGAGCTGTATCTTAGAGAGAGGATGGGCGGTTTGCTGATGCTTACTTTCGACCGAGAAAACATCATCATGAATGTATGAAAGGACCTCTCCACCGAGCTCAAAAAATTCTCAAACGCCACGACCCCAATTATGGCAATACTCAAAACAGAACGCCATTTCTACTCCCTCCAAATCAAAACCCCCCTCTCATACAACCCGCTCACAACCCCTACTCCCCTCCCCCCATCTCTCACCGCCGTACTCCCCGTCGCAAACTCCTCCCCCATCCACAGCACCCTCACATCCCCCTCCCCCTCCCACTCCGCCACCGCAGTCCCCGCCCTGACCTGACAAGCCCGCTCCCTCGCCTCCCCTTCCCCGCTGAAACACGCATCACGACTCTCCGCAAACTTAGTCATGCTAAACGCATGCGGATGGCCAGCAATAAGCAGCCTCCCCGCGCTGTCAACGCTGAGATTGTCGGGGAGGAAAGGCACTGGCAGCTTAGTCTTCAGCCTCAGCTTGGTCTTGTCTCCCTCGCCTTCGATGTCGTAGATGTGCACAGCACTCGCACTCGTCGACGCAACCGCGAGCGCCGTCTCATTCAGCCTCTCCACGCCATTCGCAAATGGCACGCGAGCCAGCACTCTCGCTTTTCCCGACGGGATGTGAAAGTGCAGTACATTCCCGCCCGGGACCGCGAGCCAAGTTTCGAGTTTCGCGAGCCAGGGGTGGTAGCGTGACAGGGATTTGTGGTCGTTTGTGAGGTAGATGTCATGCTCGTCGATTACGGTGAGGGAGTTGGGGCTGTGGATTGCTGGGTGGGTTATGGTTTGGAGGTGGGTTGCTGTGGCGTTGTGTGGGTGGAGAGTGAAGAGTTCGAGCGTGGAGCCGGTGGTGGCGTGGTTTATTATGTGGAGGGTGCGGGATGGGGGGTGGTGGGCTATGCCGAGGGGGTGGAAGTCTGTTTAAGCTGGGGGGAAGGAGTGGAGGTGTAGGGGTTGGGGTGGGAGGGAGGGAGTGGTGAGGTTGTAGATGTGGAGGGTTCCTTGGTGTTGTGGATTTTTGAAGATGCCCTATAATTCGTCTAGATTGGTTTGTTTGCCTATGAAGACCTGGTTTGGTATGTAAGCTTACCATGACGGTGTTCCATCGATCTCTCCCCTCATCACAGCTCAGCAGTGCCATGCCATCCAGCCCTTCGAGCAGGATGACATCCTCGCAGTTCCGGAGCTGGTCTTGGAACTTTACCTCGTAAGAAGCAAAATTGGATATCGCTTGGAGTTTTCCTGGTGCATTGTCGCTGAGTGCCAGCACCAGGCGGATTCGTTGATACAAGTAAGGTCCAAGTATGAGAGCGAGCAAGATTGCCTGGTTTGGGTCAGGTGGGCGAGAGGAATCGCTAGCATCTTGTGCAGATAGTGAGCTTACTATGTTCGCTATGAGTCTCATTTCGTAAAGGCTTGCGAGGTGTTGTGGTACGTTTGTGTCAAGTCTAGGAGTGAAGTGTGAATTGGATCAATTTGGGCTCTGGGACGCAGCTTGGGGGAAGGAGCAATGTGAAATAACCGAGAAATTTCACAGAACGTGAAGAAAACATTTTCTTTCTACCATAACAAATGTACAACAGTCATGCACATAGCTAGCTAGATAGTTCGGTGTCATATGCAACCTGCAGCACCAATCTCTTTTGGAGAGGTCGGACGACACTAGGGTTAGGGTTAGGGTTGGCAATTATTCACGATAAGATACCTAACCATGACCTACAAGACTTACAGATAATCCAATCCAACGAATGATGCGTTTTCGTCGATTTATGGCTTTCATCTTTTTCTCGCCTGCACATTAATCAGTAGCGTCGATGCTTAAAAGGGAGTGAGAAGGCTCGATTGTGTAACAGGATACCTTAACCCAATGGTTTCCACCGCCACGTTTATATTCACTTCGAATGTCATGATACGTTGGAACAGGAAGATGTGCCCAGGCACACATTTTGCAGCATCATGTCTTTATTACTCTATTCTCGATGCTTTACACAGTCTCCTCAGGCCAGTGTCTCTCGAAGCCTTTGAGAAGCTTTCACATGCATGTACTCCAAGCTTAGTCGTCAAGCATCATGACATCCTCGTTATCGTCATTGGGAATGTCATTGAGCCATGGCCGGTGGAGTGCTTGAATTCTTGCACGCTTGTCCCGCAGAAGCGCAAGCTTTGCTTGAAAGGTCTTGGGAAGCCTGTCGGGATTGACTGTCAAGTTTTCCAACTTTGATGTCAGAGCGAGGACTAGGGAGGAGTCGATGTCGTGGAGAAGCAGTGCCTCAACCAAGTCGACTGGCCCGAAAGCTACAGCATCCCGGAACAGCTTGGATTCATCGAAGTTAGGGTCAGCCCCCCTCTTGATGAGAAAATGAACAAGTTCTAGCCTTGTGCTTTCGCAAGCTGTTTGAAGTGCATCGTTCAGGTTCAGATCTGCACCGGAAGACGCCAATAGCAAGTTGACGGCATCATTGTGCCCAATTTGTATCGCCCGGGTCAAGGCCTCTCGCACCCTCAGATGTACTAGCTGGGACGTCGTTCGCCCAGTCAGCAACAGTTGCATGATATTGACGTGATTGGAAGAAGCAGCCTCTTCTAAGGGCGTCATGCCAGATCCATTGACTTCATTGGCCGGAAAACCTCTTCTTAAGAGAAACTCCGCGAACTGAAAGTCTCCAGTCCGTGCTGCGAAGCTCAGAAAACTCTCCTGGAAACCCTTACTATCTTTGCAGAGCTGGTCTATGCTGCTTGCACTCAGACGGTTGGCTGAACTCATGAGCGAATCTATTCCTAATTGAGCATCAATGCTGTTGCGATTGAGAAGTGCGGTCCATATATGGTCAATTCTCCGTGGACTGCGTGATGAGAGTGTGTCGTCTTTAGCCGTTTCGGGGGAGGTCGGCTTACTCGCACGATGATGCTGTGTCGTGTTCGAAGTCCCAGAATCTGAAGAAGCTGGCGATCGAACGCAAGTGGCAATGGTTGTTGGCTGCCGTGAACGAAAGTGCAGAAATCGAGACAATGAGGTTGGTGTGCGAGCTTTCTCGCTCGGTCGTGCCCGAAGAGCAGGACGCAGGGACCCGAAACATACAGCAGCAGCAGGATGTCTGACGCTGATAAGGTCACAAGGAGTTGATGAGCTGTGGGCCCTTTTGAACAATGTTTGCCGGCGGTCTCGCAGTTCTATGATGGAATTGCCGCAGTGACTCTCCAGATTTCGCTCGTTGCGAAGACATGGATCAGAGTGAAAGGCATCTTCTGGGCTCTTCCAAAAGACTTCGTGGGCAAGCTGCACACAGTCTGGATAGATTCTTCCATATATCTGTGCGATCCGTTGAAGCCGGTACAGAGGTGCGCCAAGGACGTCGAAGCCGCTGGGGAGATCCATGCTGTTGACGCTATTCCTGGGTGATGGCACGATGAGGTCGTCAATACCGGCGCCTATGATGTTGACACTGTCGATAGCGTCTGCCAACTTGAGCCAATGTGTTGCCGGCTCTTTGAGCTCTCGAAGGCGAGGTCGGAGTGTGGTGTGACCAGAGATGATGTCCAAGCATCCAAACCCGATGAAATCCTTCCTCACACCAGGCTTTCGAATTTCCCATTGCTGCTTTGCGCAGGCTACCAACTTGGCTCGCCAGGACTTGATCTCTTGTAGCAAGTCGAAGTGAGCGCGCACGAGGTTTTCAAACCGCCAGGGACTGGGTTTCTCGTCATATATTACGAGATCGCGATTGCCCTGGTGTACGAGCATATCCTCACTGGTACCAAGTCTAAGTATCGAAGTCTCCACGTGTTTGAAACGATCCTTTGGATATTGACCTTGGCTATCGCGATAGACTCTTTCGCCTTCCGGGTGTGAAATGGCAGCTCGGCTCAGATACAATAACGCATCATCGCCGCCCACAAGCCAGCTCCGGCGAGTTGTGACATCGTAAAATATGACGTCCATATTGCGAGCGATCCTGATCATGCGCTCGTATGAAGTTGTTGCGGCGTGCAACAGGCGACTGTCCTTCTTACCAGGCTGGAATTTGATCGAGGCGCCGACAATCTTTGCCACGTTGAGGGTAACACCATCAATGGCAAGTCCAGGTCCAACCATATCACTTCCTGTAAATCTAATTGCATCATATTTGGTATCGACCTTGCCTTCTCGGAGTCAGCATGAAGAACGTAGATGCGCATATTTGTGTAGGTTGTGGCTTATTGGCACGTACCAGTGTTGATCTCTGCGACAGGCAACCATCCGACGTAATGCGTGGTGGCAGTCTCGAGCGTTTCAAAATCAATTCTTGCAATGGTCTGGCATTTTTCCTCTGCTTGATTGTGGGACATCCAAGACAGATCCTCATTGAGCATGTAATGCCAAACAATCATCGTGGCGGAAACGAGGGTAGGGACAAACATGTTGCAATCGCCCTTTAGCATCAGAACTTTGCCGTACATCATTGCGCGGGATGTTTCGCACAGACTCGTCATCAATTCTAGGTCAATCTGCAGGCCTTTTATGGAGGGCTCTCTGGTGGGTATGGGATAGCCCAGCGTCAAGGTAGGGTTCCAGAATATCGATTTCCAACATGTACCTTCGTCTTGGACGGTAGAATCCCTGTGGAAAGGACGACAGTCATGCTCTACCCGTAGTGTGGGTTGTTCTGGATCTTCTGGTCGCAATCGTGATAGCTTTGGCAGGCAGATGGCAGGGCAGGTCACATCCGGGCCACTTGAGGTGTTGGCCCTGCAAGCTGTTGATAGCCAACAAAGTATCTCGCATACTTGCACGTTCAAGCCAGGTACCTCAGCAGAGGCTGTACACGATAACCAGCCGTCCTCAAGACCTACTTGTAGGCGGAAATCATAGCTTTGGAGAGCTGTGAGATGTCAGTATACTCCAATGCACCCAAATCTCATAATTTGAAAGCTGTCCTTATCGCAACGGTGACATACTGGAGTTTTGAGCAGAGGCCCCTGAAGAAATCCAAGAGTCTAGGAATTGGAGTAACCGAGAGCCCAGAGTTGGCCACATAAGCTCAAGGTAGGAGACACAAGAAGTTGCAAAAGCGCAAGTCTCAGATCCAACAAGACATACAACATCGGCAAGCCTCGAATCTTTCTGAGAGCCGTATTGGTCTTGAAGGAAGTCCACAGGATCCCAGTGCAATTTGATCGACAGGTCGCCTGAGCTACCCAGACACCGCGTAAGCTCGTTGCGGACAGCAGAAGAAGTATTCCCAGTCGGTAGCAATGTTAGCTCGCATCTCAGTCGCGAAATGAGCCAAGAATAATGCGGGTTGTTGAACAGGAATCGTTTAGCAAATACTAGCTCCGAGGACTCCACGTGGTACCCTGTCTCTTCCTCTGCAATGTTCGTCAGATCAATGTCGTCGGGCTGCGCTGCCGGCATGTGAAGGTTCTGCATGGGTAGGAAAAGCAACGTGGGCCACAACATGTCAATTCTGTTTTGCCAATCCACTTCGGATTCTGAACCGCGTGGATCACCGTGCTCCGAGATCAGCATGTTGGCGACCATGTTGCGTCGGTGACGAACGAATTTCGTGAACATTCTCTCGAGCCCAGAAGATGCATGCAAACGAAGCCCCCGTTGGTATGTCAGCAGGAGGCTTGCCACTTCATCTTGCTGACTGGTCGATATCTGAATATCTTCGAGTTCGTTTGACAGATAGCCTACGAACCATTCCACGAGCTCCACTTTCTTGCTGTCGTGAAGATCAAAGACACTTCCGTCACTTTGCATACTCTCGGCGTAGCTTGGGCCATTTGGGCTTTCAGGAAGGTTTTGTGCGTCATTCTCAGGGCCCATAGTTGTCGGCTGGGTAGCGGAAGGTTGAGTTGGTTCCGACCATACTTCGAGGTTCTTCGGTTTGACCGACGACTTCGATGTGCTGGCAGCTTCGCTGTTCTCCTGCAAACGAACTGCAGCTTTAGATGGCAAGCTTCCGAAGGCTTCTTCCTTACTCGAAAATCGTTTATTACGATGCCACATGTTCGCCGAACCCTGCACGTCGCTGAAAAGATCCTGGTCTCTACTCATGGTTGCAGCGAAGGATATTTCGTCATTATCACCGTCTGCAACGTCTTCTGTGAATTCGTGACTCTTCAGACCTTGGAATCGATCAATTCTGGAACCATGCCCATGGCTCCGGAGGTGTGGTTCTGACGCAGTTTCTACCCGAGGAAGGCTACCTATCCTTTCACTCACAGCCTGAAAAGGTTGGTGCACTTCGTATGGTCGAATGGTCTCCAGATGATCTTCGACTAAGCCGATTGTTAATTCATCTTGCTGTCGCTGAAAGATGTTTTCTTGGTCTCCGACTGCGTCCTGTAAGGCGTCTTGAAACTGTTCAAAGTTGTAGGTCCCGAGACCGGTTGTATGTTCATCGTCAAGGTCATCGTCAACGTAAAAAGCTCCATGGTATGTGAAGCAAGTACTGCATTTCCAGTGGCCATCTAATGGGCACCGATCGCCGGCATTAGCAGGCATGTTGACCTGACGGCATTGACAGCAAGACCTTGTCTCCATAGATTAGACATTTTCGGCTTTTAGTCTTGCAGTAACTTCTCTGGAAACCTACCACATGCCATGGATAGGGGCGGTCGTCCGGCGATCGGGCCGAGAGGTATGAGAGACATCTTGCGACCAAGTTGGTTCCTGCGTTCCCTGGCTCGCGGCCTCTGCAAGCTCAGGGAGTGACCCCATGAAGTCAGGAGGAATAAATGGCAGCCTCTCAGCTTGCGGCGAATCTGTGGAGGGTGATGGAGGCTCAAAGGATGGGAGGTCCTCTCCAATCCCCATTGCTGTAGGGAGAGCATGTTTTGATGATGTAGGAGAAGCACCGAGAGGGTATCGCTCTATCTGCGACTGTGTATCTTCTTGATTGATCTCCATCGATATGATCTCGAGCGGCGAGCCTTGGTTTGGTCGTGCTAAGGACGTGTCAAGTGAGGGAAGTAAGGCACTAGTGGCAGATCTTATGTTCTCCGGCCTGGAGTGTAGGTATGCTGGACTCTGGTGAAGCTAGACTGCTACAAATTTCTTGAGGTGTTGTAGCTAGAACATTCAGCTTCATGCACCTTGAGGCTCAAGACGGCAGCCTCGCTACGTGGCAGCATGACATTCGTCCTGTCAAGGGTACGTACCACATGACTGCATATTGACCACCGTCCCAATCTGCATCTGCCTCAAAGGCCATCTAGCTTCTAGCGTGTGACAGTAACAATAATGAAAGCTTTGTCAGAAAGAAGCACTATGTCAACTGCCAGCAACTTCAAAAGCTGATTTAAAGAATTGCGCAAAAAGTCAGAACATGTGCTGGAAGCAGTGATCTCTGGATGTCCGGTGAGGATTGAAACCAATCTACTCGCCGCGTGTCTGCAGCGATATAGCGGCTTCAGAGAACAGGAAATTCCACGTCATTCCTCGTTGCTTCAACTTTTCATAAGTGTCGTCCTGGTTTCGCTGGCCATTGCAAACTCGTGCACATTGCAAATTTTCGAGTAACTCATCAATTGTGTAGATGTAATGCTGAGTCCGAGCTGGTATGACGTAGGCCATTGTTGTGGAGAATTCATGATTCAGGGGAGTTTTCGCAAGTGCAGAGTCGGTCAGGACGACGTGAGATGCGCCCCTTCAGAATATCGAGGGTCCACCCAGGCAGACTGAGAAAACAGGAACATCCTCAGCCATAGCGCTGGAAGAAAGCCGAGAGCGACGATTTCTTCAGAAAAAAGGCCAAAACCCCAACGTCGTGGACCAGGATGATCAACATGGCGACAATCATGAGTCCATCCATGTACCACCAGGGATTCCTCGCGTCGCCGAAGAATTGGAACCAAGCGAACCCAAGCAGGGAGCCACAGAGCAGGGCTTGCGTGAGACAACAGTATGCCCGTACGCGCGATAATCCGGCGTGGACGTGCAGAGATCTGGCGTAGAAGAGGCCGGCCTGGAAGAAGATAAGCAAGCAGATGACGAGGATGGCCTGGAAGGAAGGTTCTGTGGAAGCGCATGTGGACACGACGACGCTGTATGTAATTATCGACAGCAACATCATGATGAGCCAGAAGGCTGAGCTGCCCAGAAAGAGCCGGAGGCCGGTGCTGAAAGACATGTTGCTTATTGGTGAAGCTTCGTGACGCTTTGAATTTGACGTGGATTTATTAATGTCGGCTGGTGGTGTTTAGGGGCGAAGTTGGAACGTAGATCTGCTGATGAGTTGCTGTTCAGTGAGAGCGAAAGCGCTGCAGAAGAAAGTCGACTTGAAAAATGAATTGTGCTTCTGGCAGACCTGGCTAGCACTTTATACCACCACCAGTGCAGAGCCGTGGTAATCAGTCCTGCGACATGGTTTTTTTTTGTTGTGTAGTGAGTAAGCGTCTTTACTCCGTGAGATAAGCCAATCGTAAACATGAGGATCATAATACATAGCCTAAGAGGAATTCCCTTGCTCGAACTTCGTCCTAAAAATTAGGCCGCGACGCGATTGTAGAGATTTTCTGAGTAATCATTATTCGCCAGAAGAGCTATGTGATTGGCTCGCAACGTTCTAGGGAAGTGATTCTTACATCGTTGGGCATGGTTGGTTCTCAAATCTCATGCAAAACAAAGAATGCGAGCAGAGTTGCCAGCGACGAGCCCTTTTCAAGAGCTCTTTGAGCGATAGCCACAGCGTTCGATATGCTGGGCGGCTGAGGAGCTAATAGAGTGCCCGGTGGTGGTAGCGGGTGAGCCACATGATAATTGAGTGTATTTCATTAGACAAAAATGTCGGTCTAGCCTTGGGCAGCGCCTTGCTGTTGCATAGCTCCCTGTATTTGCATGATCTATCTGAAAGTTAGTATTGCACACTGGCTTCTAGGGCAGGTCCAAATAATTGCCACATACCTGCATCTTCATGCTTTCGCACTTGTCGGTGATCTCCTTGATGCTTTCCTCAATGCGCTTGCTGGGAAGCTGTTAGCATCATGCTCGTCTGCCTTTAGAACGCGATGGCCGTACATCTCTCCACCAATGTACTCAAGACGACCGTCCACAGTGCTCTTAGCTTCTGTTGAGTCCTGCTTCAGCAAGACTGGGCCGACCAGTTTGTAGATGCCAGCATCATCATCTAGTGAGTTGAACTCCTGAATTCAGTTAGAATGCGATATGCCTCGTCACCTTGGAACAATAACCGAACCTTCTGTACGCTCTTGTTCTCTTGCTGTTGACTCTCAAGCTTTTGGCGTGCGGTGACGAGACCGCTCATGTCTGCAGCGTGTTAGCATCTCTTGATTTAAGAAATTTCCGCCATTTCGGCATTACAAACCATTCTGGAGTGACTGATATTCATTTGTCAATGACTGGAGTTGCTTTTGTTGCTCCATTCTGCCTGTTGTTGGACTGTTGATGAAGGTGTATCTTTCCTGGATGATAGAGAGACAGCTGACAGGTTCGACTGCTCCAAAATGGGTGTATTCTCTTGTTACAAAGTGGTATGTGGCGTTTGAAGGTGAGACTCTCCAACGCTTCTCGCCGTTCAAGTTGATGAAAACGCGGGCTCACGTGCAAAGCAAACACCCCCGCCAAATCGTCTGTTCTTCTCCACAAGGCGCTTTGACGACTCGAGGCCCTCGATCCCAAACAACACAACATCTAGCATCCCGTCTTGAATCTTCACATCTGCAGTCACTCCACATCCGCTACACTCTACAAGAAGACGAGGACCTCATTCGACTAGACTCCTCGACACTCGCTCCCGCCACATATCCTCGGAAAATCTCCCGGGCACCTGCGTCTAATCAGCCCCACTTCCTCTATCTCCATCAACGACCTCCATTGCGACGTGGTTACTCACTGCATTAAGAGACTACTGGCCGTGAAAAGTACGAGAACACCGCATCTAGGAACTCCCTCGCTGCACAAAGCAGCTCAAGCCCAGCATGTCGAATACCGACTTCCTCGGACGGGCAATCGAGACCGTCAAAAAGGCCATCGAACAGGACACCGCGGGCGAATATGAGAAGGCGTATCAGCAATACTACGCAGCGCTGGAGCTGTTCATGCTTGCGCTGAAATGGGAGAAGAACCCGAAGTCAAAGGACATGATCCGAGGCAAAGCTGGCGAATACATGGAGCGCGCAGAGAAGCTGAAGAAACACATTGAAGAGCAAGATAGTCAAAAGCGGAAACCTGCTGCTATGGGAAACAATGGAACTGCGAGCAACGGACAAGGAAAGGAAGACGATGGCGATGATGCGGAAAGCAAGAAGCTCAGAGGCGCACTCGCCGGCGCTATTCTTACTGAGAAGCCGAACATCAAGTGGGAGGACGTGGCAGGTCTGGAGGGTGCGAAAGAGGCGCTTAAGGAGGCGGTCATTCTGCCTATCAAGTTCCCGCATCTGTTCACTGGCAAGCGACAGCCGTGGAAGGGTATCCTACTCTACGGTCCTCCCGGTACGGGAAAGTCTTATCTTGCGAAGGCCGTAGCAACAGAAGCCAACAGCACGTTCTTCTCGGTCAGCAGTTCGGACTTGGTGAGCAAGTGGATGGGTGAGTCGGAACGACTGGTCAAGCAACTGTTCAATCTGGCGCGAGAGAACAAGCCCAGCATTATCTTTATCGATGAGATTGATGCGCTTTGTGGACCTAGAGGCGAAGGCGAGTCGGAAGCGTCTCGTCGCATCAAGACTGAGCTGCTGGTACAAATGGACGGTGTTGGACGCGACAGCAAAGGCGTGCTCATCCTTGGTGCGACCAACATTCCCTGGCAATTAGATGCTGCTATTCGTCGACGTTTCCAGCGTCGCGTGCACATCAGCTTGCCCGATCAGCCCGCACGCATGAGGATGTTCGAGATCGCAGTTGGCAGCACTCCCTGCGAGCTCAAGGCAGACGACTACAAGACTCTAGCCAAACTCAGTGAAGGCTACTCCGGTTCCGATATCTCCATCGCTGTTCAGGATGCGCTCATGCAGCCCGTGCGAAAGATCCAAACGGCAACACACTACAAGAAGGTTGAAGTGGATGGCGAGGAAAAGCTGACGCCTTGCAGTCCGGGGGATGCTGGCGCGCTTGAGATGAGCTGGGTAGACGTGGACACTGAACAGTTGCTTGAGCCTCCCCTTCAAGTCAAGGACTTCGTCAAGGCGATCAAGGGCTCAAGACCTACGGTCAGTGGTGAAGATCTGAAGAGGAGCGCCGACTGGACGCTTGAGTTCGGCAGCGAGGGTGCATAGTCTGAGGGTTATGTGACAAGGCGCTCAGAAGAGGATTGCAATGCAAAAACGAATTATGGATAAAGTCTAGGTGCGTGCAACGTGAAGGTTGCCTTGGTATTGATTTTAGAGACACGATCGACACTCTAGCTCTTTCGACCCACTTCCAATGTGAACATGCTTGTGAAATCCGCATCTTCGACCGGTGGTACTCACACCTTACGGAATAAACATTGTAGTCCTCTACATATTGCACGCGTTTACCGCGACTAAACCGCCGCATCGGTCTAATAGAGACGCCGGTGGGTGAGACTCAAGAGGCGGCTTGCTTTAGCCGCAGGTTTTAGCCGGTCTGCCATCCATCCCTCACTTATTGCTTCTTTGGGAAGGACATCGACCATTATACATGCCGATGACCCGTTCATCTGGTGCCTATAAAGACATGGACTTGCTATCTAATGTCACCTCGCCTGAACTCGCAACAGACTAATTTACAGACTGCAGACATGTCCCAGCAGGAAAAAGTGCTCACCCAAGCAGACATCGACCACTTCCTCGAACATGGATGGATCAAGCTGTCAAACTGCTTTACCCAGGAGCAGTCCGCCAAAGTGACCGCAAATGTATGGACACGCCTCGGAATGGACCCGAACGACAAATCCACCTGGCACACTTTGCGAACCAACATGCCCGCCCACAACCGCTTCGAAGCCTCCGAATTCACACCCAAAGCCTGGGCTGCGATCGGCGAGCTTCTCGGAGGCGAAGACAAAATCTCAGACAACCACAGGCAATGGGGCGATGGGCTCATCGTCAACCTGGGCTCCGCCGAGCTTGAAGGCAAAGAGACCGACCCGCGCGACCTAGCCGAATGGCACGTCGACGGCGACTTCTTCGTACACTTTCTCGACTCGCCCGAGCAAGGCCTGCTCGTCATCCCTCTCTTCACCGACATCAAAGCTGGCGGAGGTGGGACGATGATCTGTCCGGACGCAATCCCGGTCATGGCACGTCACCTGCACGACCACCCCGAAGGCGTCAGCCCCCGCATGACACCGCGAGCTCAGAACCCGACCTGGGAGCCGGAGCAAGGTCTGACTTTCTTCAACAACGTCGCAAAGTCAATGCCGCGCGAGTCCTTCGTCGAAGCAACCGGCCAGGTCGGCGATGTTTACCTTTTGCATCCGCTCATGCTGCACTGCGCTAGCAATAACAAGCTACGGAATGTGAGGATCATCACGAACCCGCCGGTGAGTCTGAGGGAGCCGATGCGATTCGATCGGGAGGATGAGAGTCAGTACAGTCTTGTTGAGAGGAAGACTTTGAAGGCTCTGGGAGTGGAGAGGTTGGACGGGTGGAGGGTGGAGGGGACGAGGGATGAGGTTGTTCCTGAGAGGCTTAGGAGGCAGAATGAGATGATGAAGCAGGAGTTGTTGAGGTTGGAGGAGTTGAAGAAGAAGGGTGCTGGGGTGAAGGTTGAGGAGGTTTCTGCTACTGCTTGACGATGACTACTCTTTGATAATTTTGATTCGTGATATCGCGTGACGACAGTTTCGTGTCTTCTTTGATTACTATGCTTCCGTGAATCGAGTTATTTGTCCACTATGGCTACGCAAAATTGTAACAATATTATATATGGGGGATATTGTATCGATATTCATCATCAACCAATGATAGCACAGCAGCTTCTTTAGCTCAGTGGTAGAGCGTGGGATTGCAGCAATGCAAGATATCCTAAGGTCCCTGTTTCGATCACGGGAGGGAGCTGATTCTTTTGTCTGATCCTCGCAGACCTGACATTTTTCCCGCGCATCCCACAGCAATACACACTAGAACAAAGTGTCGCGTTATTCATTTTATTGTTTGTTTTTCACTCGTTCCTTTTCCCAAGAAACATGCAATAGTTTCTGCGATACATGGCTGGCCCAAGTCAGATGTAGTATAACGGAGAGAGATTGACACGGTTCATTCTCAAGGCAAAGAGCGAAGGTGATCGTATCTCGTTCACAGGATTGCAAATAGCTGAGTCATACGCGCGAGGGACAATTAGGATGATGATGAATGCTTTTCTACCAATGTATGCTTCTCAATTCAGGCAACCGCTCTAAACGCTTCATAGGGTTCAGCCAAAGTCAACCAACCAAAGATGACCAGATCAACCAACTAAAGTGCCTTCCCTCCCCCTCTCCTCATCTTCATCATCTCCAATCCCCAAACGTTGAACAGCATCCTCCTCCCCAGGATCAACACCATCAAACCCGAAATCGCCCCCATCGAATTTCCGCTCCACCCTTCGCCTTACGCGCCCGTTCTCCAGCGGTGCGACATCAGCACTTTGATCAGTTTCGTGGCCGTCGGCGTCTGTTGCGCTCCCTTGCTCGTCGGGGCTCTCTTCGATATCGGGGTCGTCGAAGAAGACGCCGCTTTGGCGCTTGATTTCTTCCATGACGCTGCTGCGGCGGTGGTGGTGTTCTACGGGGCTTGCGAGTGATGATCGTCCCAGGTCGCCGCTGTTGTGGCGAGAGGGCGAGCGGGAGAGAGACCCAAACCATCCGCCTAGGCGTTTGCTCAGGGATGGGCTGACGGAGCGTGGGTTTTGCTCTGGTAGCGGGTTGGGAATCTCGAGCGTGGGAGTCGGTCGCTTGCTAGGGACTTCGACACGACCGCCGGAGGTTCGAGCTTTTTCGAGGAGCGTCCTAAGGTCTTCCTCGGAGAGAACATTGCGCATTGTGCGTTCGTTGTCGTTTGGCATAGGGGTAGGGAGTGCTTGTTCTGCTGGCCTGGTCGCTTGGCGGGCCTCTTGAATGACCTTTTCAATCGCCATGCGATTACTGATGAATTTGAGCTTCGGCCAGGCGGCCAATTGGCCTACGTGGAGCATGCGTGCGAGTCGATCCATGTCTGGATCTGAGAGAATGTGCCAGAAGTCGCTGATGACGCACCGAGGCCAAATCGTGACCGTGCCGCTAAAGCGCTGCAGCCATAGCTGGCTCCAATCTTGTCCCAGTGGTCGAGGCAAAAGTTCGAGATGGCGGAGGAATTTGAGCCATTTGGTGAGATCTTGCTTGAGATATAACTCTGCTGCACTGCCCAAAAAGCCACCACGCCATCCGCGTCCACGGCGATGAGTGACGGGTCGACCAACGCTGCCGCGAGACGAGAAGAAGAATGTATTGATATGTGGATTCACCTGACTGACAATGCTGTAGTTGACGTTGAAGTGAAGGTTGAGACTCTTCAGAGGGATGTCTGTTCGTAAAGATCCATCTTTCCATTTGTGTCCGAAAGAATACGGCTCGAGTTGACCAGTCGATGTCTTGCGCATTAGGACTACCGGGTTGAGAATACCAGGAACGGCAGCTGATGCCAGGACCGCTGACCAGATGACACAGTCGGGAGCTGTAAGATAGTTTGCAAGAATGCTTGGTGAGTGCGGATCTGAAGGAACGCAGGTGACATTGAGACTGCGTCCGGTACGCTGGTAAGCTTCAAGAAATGTCAGACTGCCATAGCAGAACCAGGAACAGCGTTTTGCCCAGTCGACACTCTCGAAGCGAGCACCTGTACGCCACCACCGAGGGAACCAGACGGAAATTGGATCGTGACAGGCGGTGATTTTGTGCGCCAGTGCAGGGATGAGCAGCTTTTTCAGCTCTTCGTTTGTTCGGGTTCCAAGTAAGGCAGCCACGAGGGCGCCGCCTGATGTTCCTGTGATGATATCGGGCAGGACATCAGCGTCCAGAAGTGCTTTTGCAATGCCAAAGTGGTAGTACGCAAAAGTCGCACCACCACTCAAGCAAAGCGCAGTGCGGCCAAAGTTCGTGCCCAACTGTTTCGAGAGATTTCGCTTCTCTTTTTGAGACAGTTGAGAGCTCGAGAACATGAACTTCAAGGTCCTTGACACTTCATCCACATAAGCTTGTACGAGGTCTTTGGTTCCGTAGTAGGTCTCAGAATACAGGTGCGGATCCTCGAACCCTGAGAAATTGTTCTTCACGCAAGCCTCTGCCAGTCCGCGCAGGTTGTCAATCGCTCTAAAGCCAGGTGCATTGCTGTTCTCATGCTCCTCTTGCTCTGCATTATGGCGCAGCTTCCGCATCTCCACAAGCACTCGCTTGATAGTGCGAGGCTGGTAGTAAGACGAATCTTCATCCTCCTTCCATTTGTCGCTGCCCAGATGTCTGTCCAAATCCTTAGCCCCCTTAACCCAGTCTTCGTAACTCGTCTGCTTGCGCAGATTCTTCCTCAATCTCTCTCTTGTACCACGCCACGTCACATATTGTTCGTACAAGTAGATGTATAATCGTGTAAACAAGTACCCCATGAACAGCACGAAGAGCCAGCCAAATACGAATAGCAGCAGTGGGTACTTGACAAGTGAATAGGTCCAGCCTTCACGTGTCTCATCTCTTCCGCGCTGAGACTTCTTCTGCTTCTTCGACTTCTTGCTCTTTCCATCATGGCCTCCATTGCTGCTCAGACTGTCTCCTCGTACGCGCTGATGCACCGGCCTCCAGTCGTTGAGTGCCGTGAAGAACTCGGCGTTCTGTCGCTTCGGGTTGAGCAGATCTTCCTCGGAAGGTGAGGTCTCGGGTGCTGACAGGGCCGAAGCAAAGGCTAGTATATCGTCTTCATTGTAGAAATCGTCGTCCCAGTCCGGGAGGGTATGGTAATCCCAGGCATCTGATTCGGACACGGATGGTCCGTCGCTGGCCTTCTTCTCATCGGCCATGTTGAAACGGGTTCTGCCAGCCTATGGGAGGCTCTAGAAGATATATATACATTGGTCGCCGCGGATGGGTTGAGGGTTGATGCAAGAGTAAACGGTCGGCGAAGGTTGGGGCGAGACAATGCGAGCCCATCAGCAATACGTTAAGACGTCACTGCCCATGTGGCAGGCGTTCGGCGCCAGCGTCAGCGGAGCCGCGAACCGCAAATCCTCGGCGTTGATCAGGCCTGAAGACTCGGCTCGAATAGGAGGTTCAAACATATCGAAGCATATCTGCATCGATCACAAGAGATCCAACAGGGATGCTAGTGGGCGCGCGGAGAGGAGGATGGCCAATACGTGCTCTCAGAGGATGTGGCACGCGTCTTCGGCACATGCACTCGGCGTGGCGACCAGGCATATCGACTCTGGCCATCGAAACATCTTGTGACGATACTTCGGTTGCGCTACTGGAAATACAGAACGACGATGATAATACATCACACGGAACTCCTAGCCTACGGACTCATGTGGCCTTTCATGAGAGGATCACCGCCAACAGTGTGGCATACAACGGCATTCATCCATTGATAGCACTGCACTCTCACCAAACAACACTCGGAGGCCTCGTTGCGGACGCGATAGCGAAGAATGCTGGACGAAATCCAACATTCGTATCTGTAACTCGCGGTCCTGGCATGCGAAGCAACCTCACAGTCGGACTTGAGCTTGCGAAAGGCCTGTCTCTCGCCTGGGGAGTTCCGTTGCTTGGAGTTCATCACATGCAGGCGCATGCTCTGACGCCGAGGTTATGTGCCACGCTCGAGACTCTGCCCGATTTGTACCAAGGACCGTGGACTCCGGAGACGTTGCAGCCATCGTTTCCATATCTGAGCGTGCTCGCTAGCGGCGGGCATACTATGCTCGTGAAATCGGCAGGTCTGAATGACCATCAGATTCTCGCTTCAACTGGGGACATAGCGATTGGAGACTGCTTAGACAAAGCTGCTCGAGCGTTGCTTCCGTTGGATTTAATGAAACCACCGTACGGTAGAGCATTGGAAGATTTCGCATTCCCCAGTGGAGCGAGCGACTACAATTACACTGCTCCAGCGAGGAGGCAGGAAGAGCTTGACAGGCGTCCTTCGAAATGGGGATGGTCGCTTGGAGCTCCCCTCTCTCAGTCCAAGACTGGCGATAAGTCATCGAAGAGAATGGCATTCTCGTTCTCGGGGTTGCTCACTTCTGTCCAGCGCTTTATGAAGTTCAAGGTAGGAAGCAATGGTACTTCCACGGCCGAGCTTCGTGAACCGGATTCAATCGAAATCGAGGAACGACGTGATATGGCTCGCGAAGTCCTGCGGGTGTCTTTCGAGCACCTCGCCTCTCGCATACTGCTTTACCTTAGCGACACGGCAAAGTCAAACTCTGAGAAGCCATCGACAGAAAGCACACAACAGATCGATACCGTTGTTGTTTCCGGCGGTGTTGCGTCAAATCGCTACCTCCGTCATCTTCTTCGAGCCATGCTCGACGCTCGCGGCTATTCACACATCAAAGTGGCATTCCCACCGCCGAATCTCTGCACGGACAACGCATTAATGATCGCATGGGCTGGCATGGAAATGTATACGTCTGGCTACCAGACCACTCTCGACGCTACACCCATCCGGAAATGGTCGATGGACCCACGAGCAGAGGATGGAGGAATTTTGGGCGCTGAAGGATGGCTTCATCACGGCGTTCCCGTGCCTGCAGTTCAGAAGTCCCAAGCGATCACTCAACCTTGAGCTTGCGCTTCTCCAAACCAGCGCTCGTCAGTGCAGCAACATCCTCCGCCGTCTTACCACGCTGTCGATTTTCCGTCTGCTCTTTGCCGAGCTCGGTACCATTCGTCACCAACTCATACACTTCAGCCATTGGCCTGAAGATACTCTCCTCTTTTGAAAACCCCCCATCCTCTTCAAACGTATCGGCTATCTCCTCCATCTCCCGGATCCACCTGTATGCCTTTGGCGGCATGGCAGGCACACTCTTAGCCACTTGTGGCCCCAGAGGCGACTCCTTGAGATGTTTCTGCAACTCCGACATGATGCCTAAGTTATGGGCCGTGGTCAAAGACTGCAACGCCAGCGCCGTAAAACCCTTGTGGATTCCAGCAAAGCACATCTTCAACCCAGACGCCGAGCCAACCGTGTCATTGATGTGGCGGATTTGAAGAATTTCCGCGAGGTGTTCGCCGCTCGGCTGCGCTTCGTGGAGACGATTGGGTCCAGAGACGACAATGCTCGGTCGGGACCAGGAGCCATCGGGTTTCAAACTCGGCGGTCCGCCGAGGATGCCTCCATCGATCAATTTGATCGCCGGTGCCGAAGATGCAAAAAGGTCGTCAGTAGCGCGTGCGGAGCGCGGGCTCACGGCGTTGAGGTCGAGAAAATAGAGCGGCTGGGGACGCTTTGCGAACCCTGGATCATTCGCCGAAGCGATGATTCGCTGTACGATGGAGATCACGTCGCGCTGGGGTGCGATGGAGAGTATGTAGTCAGCCTCGTTGCAGAGGGCCAAGTCGGTCGGTAGTAGCTCAACATTGTTTGCTTGGGCTCGCTTTTGGGTCGCTTCGCTGTAGGAAAGCAATCGAGTCAGTCAATAAAGTCATATACAACTGCCCAGGTGAGATTCACCTTCGATCCGAAGCGTTTGTAATTACGCGGTAATTATGCGCCGAGAGCAACTGTGCCACGCCAACGCCCATGCTGCCGATGGAGAGTATGCCAACAGTAGCAAGTGGGCTCGCCATGTTATCGCTTGTTGATGAATGGTTGGTGCAAAGTACAGGGTAGAATGCGAGGCTTGTTGCCAGAAGAACCGTCCAGTCTGGAAGGTTTCTGTTGCGAAGCTGCTAGAAAAGCCACGAAGTCCAGACTAGTCGGGTCACTTCGATACATGCACATGTGTAATTGGGAGATTCCTCGCGATGGCGATGTCGCCTTTTATCTGACGTGCTCTCAATCAAGTGGGCCTATCTGATGACCCCACTCTCCACAGCTGATGAATGGAGGCACTGCAAAGAAACGTCATGCTCTTCTTGAACGCCATCTCCGTCGATACACACATGAACCTTGGAGTTATACAATATATCTGCACCAGAGACCATACGAACATTATCGGAGAAAACTGTATCACTTTTGTATTAACGAAAATGATCGCCTAAACGCCATGTCCGCCATTCGCCTATCACACCACATTCGCAAAACAAGAAGCATCTCAATAAGCATACTTAAACCTACCACCAACAATATCCTCAAACGGACCATGTCTACCGAGAAAAACCACGACTCCGTCCCTCACGAGGACCGTACAGCCGCAGAGCCACGACAAAATGTCGTAGAACCTGTGACTATTTCGTATATTCGCGACATCAACTCGACGACTCGGGTCTTGCGCCTCACTCCCGAGGATCCAACGCACACTATCAAAGTTGGTCTCCCTTGAATGAATGTTCACTTGCAGAAGAAGGATGAATAAGAAAAAGATACTCGTGTACTCCAACCAACGAATCAAACCAAAATTAACCAACCACCTCCAGTTCCACCCCGGCCAATGGCTCGACACCTACCTCCCCACCCTCCCCAAAGCAGGCGGCTTCACCATAACCTCTCCTCCACACCTCGCCAAACCACAAAATCAACAAGCAAACTCCCCCACCAACTCCCCCAAACCAGGCTACCTCGAACTCGCCATCCAACGCACCCCCAATCCCCCGGCCCAATACCTGCACCGCCCCATCCCCAACCTCCTACACACCCCCCTTCGTGTCCGCGTCGGCGGCTCCTTCACCTGGCCACCGCCCGCCCTCCCAACCCCGCAAATCAAGCGTCTAGTCCTCATCGCCGGCGGGGTGGGAATCAACCCGCTCATCTCGATTCTCGCACACCTAATCCGCGGGCCGGGGGTAGAGAGGCCAAGGGAGATCCACGTGCTGTACGGCACCAAAGCGCCGGAGGGGAATGGGGTTGCGGGGGAGGTGTTGTTTCTGCCGAGGCTGGTGAGGCTGGTGGGGGAGGCGGGGGAGGGGGTGACGGGGAGGGTGTTTTTGACCGGCGGAAACGGAAGTGGTGATGGTGGGGAAGGGATTGTGAGGGAAGGGTTTCCGGAGGGGACTTGGGGGAGGAGGATGGAGAGGGGAGATTTGTTGGGTGCGCTGGATGGGTGGGGAAGTGGGAGTGCTGGGAGGGAGGAGACGGTTTGTTTCGTATGTGGACCGCAGGGGATGACGGATGAGATTGTGGAGTTTTTGAAGGCGCAGGAGGGGATGCAGAGGGAGAGGGTGCTTTGTGAGAAGTGGTGGTGATGTGGCGGGTAGGGTATATCTGGATGGTCGTCGTGTGAGGAGTGTAGGTACATTAGAGTGTTAGTATCAAGGGGTAGTACATGTGATGGGGGACACAAAGCAAGTGGTTGAATATGATTTGTTTTTAAACACAAGTTGGTAGTTTACCTTAATTGATTGATACCACAATGTTGCAGCTGCAACCTTATACAGAAAGATGGCCATGGTGAGGATTTCCTCCCTACGCGATGGCGAATTCCAACGAACGCCATAACCCGCTCTCCAAAACACAGAAAAAATCCATCCCTATCCGCCAGGACTCGCGTCCACATTTGCAATCGTGATCTATCAACCGGTCTTGGTCTTCTTCTTGGGACGCTCGACCTTGGCCTCAGTATCGCTGCCGCTGGCTGCGTCCGCATCGTCCATCTCAGCATCGCTGTCCTCGCTGCCACTCGAACCGGCATTCTCGTCGTACTCTTCAGCGACGTCACTCTCGCTGTCGGTCTTGAAGTCTTCATCGGCAGATTCCGAGTCCTCGTCAGCGCTGCCACGGTCGGCGGCGACGACTTCATCATCACTGCTGGCGAGGTCGGGATCGGCGGTGAGTGCGGCGGCGAGCATGCCTTGGTCGCCGTCCATCTCGTTCTTGGTCTTAATGCCCTTGATGTTGAGGAATTGCTCGAGCGGTGACTGCTCTTCGCGGTTGATGTTGGAGAACTGGTGCTCGCCTTGGCCATTCTTGAGTGTGACAGTAATGTCGAAGGTGCGACTAGCACTAACAGCTCCACCCACTCTCGACATGGTGACGACGGAAACGTTCTCGAAGGAAATGTAGGTGGCGGGTTTGGGGACGAAGAGGAAAGCGCGGTCAAGGCAGAAGAGGTGGCCTTCCGAAGCCTTGATACTGCACTTGACGCCCTGTTGCTGGTGGTGAGAGACGAAATCCTTGGATGGCTGAATCAGGCGCTTGCCAGTCAGGCCATGGAAGATCTTCGCGACGACGTTTCCAACGGGCGCTTCATAGCTTGACTGCAGTTTGCCGTCGTACTTCTTGAGGTCTTCTTCAGTCATGTTCAGCTCGATGCTGGTTTCCTCGTCTTTCTTAAACTGCATCACAAGGAATGGGTAACGGGTCTGACCCTGTCTGAGCGGAGGGTCGAGGCCGATACAGAGCATGGTGTGCATGTCATCCGGCTTAGCGAGCAGGAAGAACCGCTTGGCGTTTTCGTAGCTGATCTTGTAGTCGTAGGTCTTGCCGCGAAGACGGAAAGACTTCTCGTACATGTCGATGTCGAAACGTCCACGGGGGGTGAGGTGAAGGATCTCCAGGAAGGTAGCGAAGGTCTCGCCAGCAACTTCACCAATATCGGCCTTCTCCATGAGTTGCTCGTAAAACAAGCTTGCAGCTCCGACATCCTGCTCGTCATCATCGGCCTCCTCGTCGTTGTCCTCGCCCTTCTTTGACTTCTTCTTCTCGGTTCCGGGAATGTAGAAGCGCATTTCAGTGAGTTGATCGCCAGATGCTCCGCTCTTCCTGCCGTTGCCTCTTGCGCCTCCGAGATCCTCTGTGCCTGTCTCTGCGCCATCTTCAGGCAGCGAGAATTCGACAGCAACCTCGTTCTTTCCCGCCAAGTTGGTGTTTGTGATTTCGGTGAAAGGGATCTCGAAAGCGGGCTGATTGCGCACATTAAACACCAGCTCGTTCCGAGTCAACTCGCTCTTTCCCCAATTCCATCCGCGGAGTGCGTGCTCCTTGTGGGTGAAGTCGATGCCGTACCAGACCTTGAAGCATTTTGCGATTGTGTCAAAGTCCTTGCAGGGAGTCAGTATGTTGCACCCGGCGCATCCTTGTATTTCCCACTCACCTCTTGCTTGAAGCCGTCAAGTTGCACCACACCTGCATGGCGGGCGTAGATCTTGAGTTCGTAGGCCTTCGCTGCTCTGCTCCATTGTGCGCTGATGAGTTCGGCCTTGTCGAGCGTGAAAGTCTTGCCGCCTGCTGGCTTCCAGCCAAGTCCAGACTCTGCGAGTCTGCACTTGCCGGGCTCCTTGGAGAGGTCGAGGTAGATGTTGTCAAAAGACTCCCTATAGCAGCATTAGCCGATGCTCGCATGGTTTCTGCAATTCACTATAGCAGTCGGTCGCAAGATGAGCTTTCAGGCCGTACTGATGCGCCTTTTGCTGCTGATACATATGCGACTCTTGTTGCCAATAAGAGAGAGACTTACATGGTGAATAAGTCTGTGGATTGTTGCGCCGGTGCGCCTAGTTCAGATGGTGAGTGTCGCTCGAGAGGGCGGGGAGTTGGTGATGATTTGTATTTGTCAAGTCGAAAGGTTGGTCGCTACGACAGGTAGTGGCTGCTGGATTATATTAAGCGAGTGAGTTGTCTGAGTGAAGGCGATGATGAGGTTGGAGAGACGGGCGTCTTTGACGCTTGTGAAGTTCCGAAAGTCCAGAGCTCCCGTCGCGCCCTCCGCGTAAAGAGAGCGCGTTGCGGGCGAACACCAAAGAGCTCATTTCAAGGCATCATGATTGCCTCAGGCCGCAAATCGATTTTCCTCAAGCAATCGCGACACAGGCAGGTATGCTTACATACCTTATGCAATGACAAGAGGTCATGAGTGACAGTCAATACTGACTTATTCGTCATCTGCTCTCATGCTCATGGGAACGTTTTCCAAGGTCAATTCATCGCATCCAGAGACTGATCCTGGCATTCTGTTGCCGAAGCGTCCAAAGCTGTAACACGATCAAAGACTCGTTCAACGATCGGTTTAGTCCCAAGGATCACGTTTCAAATCGACCGACATTACAGTACTTGCTCGCATTAGTAAGTGAACCGCACCATCTGTCATCACTCGATGTTTCATCACATGAAGATCTCAATGCTTCTGAAAATACTCGGTTTCGCCTTCTGCTCGTTGAGCTCTTTGAGTAGCTAGCGAATGATGGAGAGGCGGTAGGGTAGACAGTAACACCCACTACATCGACAACTTCACAGATTGATAAGACAAAATCCTCAGATGAGGATAGCGCATGAATACGAGACGGATCTATCATATATGACATGCAAGACGTGCAGCCATACAGACAGCACCTCCAGCGATGAATGCGCATGTTTTAGCGACGACAAACAACCATAGGCATCACAAGGACTGGCCTGCAAGGGTAATCTCACACCTTATAGGGCAGAGACGGTACTACCGCCGATAATGCAACTCCTGGCTTCTCCTTTTGGGATCAGGCACGGAGGGCGACACCCTTGACATTCGCCGAGCACCAATAGAGTGGACGGCAGGCCGGCAGTGGCTTTATTGCTTTGCTCGAGCTGAGCCTGGTAGCTTTCGGATGAGGTGAGGAGGGCTGTTCGGAGCATCTTTTCGCGAGAGCTTAATCGTTGAGGGGAGAAAGGCAGTTTATAAGGGTCATGCGACAGTAGTGCGACCGGCCCAGAGACGACAAAACAAACCGACACAAAGAGGGCAGGCTTGAGAGGGTGTGGGCTTCATTTGAAGGGCGATTCAATAATATCCATGGGGCGCGGTCCAGAAGGGCGCAGCAGGATGCACTAGACAAGAGACCGGCGGAGGTGAATCTTGCATGGCCGGATTGGGCAAAAGCCATGCATCCACGCTGATCTGTGCCCCCATCGCCAGCATTATTGCCCGTCCACACCTTCACCACTCGCTGCCAATAATTCGACAATCACGCTGCCTGCTTCTTCTCTCTGCGCGCACCTGTCCGACAGGGCCAAGACTGCTGCATCTCTGCTGTTCACGCAGGTGCCATTTGCCGACTGGAGCGGCGTATTATGCCCAAGCGATGTTGCTATGCCCCCCATGCCCGTTCCTGGCGGGCCTGGCTCGTCTGTTTCCGATGGGTGTCCAATTATTACTATCGCAGCACCACTTTGCACTACTGTGATGCCCTTTCCCACACTGCTCGCATGTAGCCCCAAAGCAATGCGTGGCGCTCACTATCGCGCCATATAGCTGCGTGGCGCCGGGCGAGTTCAGCTACACTACTACGTCTATTTGCTCCCCATGCATTAGGCAAAGCTTCTCTCCTCACCTTTTTCTTTATATCGTCAATCTCACCGCACATCCTCATTTCCTTCACCATTGCTGCCCTATCCGTGATCTTCACCTGTCTTCTTCTCGATTCTTCTCTCCACCCTGCTATCTCCAGGATTCCAACGGCTATACCAGATCAACAACCGGGCCGTTGCCGAGCCTTCGCCTCGTGCTGCAAGGGACTGGTCTTGGGTCACCTGGATTCTAGATTACGGGATCGACATTCGATAAAGACTTCCACCTTTGGCATCCAAGACTGAAGAAAGGAACACAAGCCTTTCATCCATCATCATCGCGTCTCGAGAGATTGCATTCTCCCACTAAATCCACCGGACTCTCATTCACCAAACCAACCCTGGACAACTCATCCACGACCTGTCATGCGACAGACACGCCCGGCACACGAGCTAGCGGTGCGATGACACCACCGACGACTTGCGCGTCTCAACCCAACAGATGCAAGCCCGCACGCTTCTCACCCGCTGTCGTACGACAACACGATCCATGGCGGGGGACCAGTGCCGACCGGAATGTGCATACGGACGCCTTGTGTCACAAACCCAGACCCCAGCGTGATCCATCATCAAATTGTCTCAGCCAACTTCGTCGGACCAGTCGACCATGGGCAAACGCCCAGAGGTTGATATTAGCCCTGCTGTGCGTTGTGCTGTTCTTCTGCCAGAGCGTGCAGGCCAACTTGCAGGGATCCAGCATCTTCGACCGCGAACTTGTATATGACCGCCGGCCCGCACCAAAGCCTCGCATGGGCATGGGGATCTATGCCCGACAAGATGACCACAGTATCTCGTCTGCAGCATCCACAGGACCATCCGGAATCCCTGCACCATCTTCAACTTCATCCGTCACGCAATCGACAATCGAAACTGCAACCCCAATATCAACATCTCTCCCAAGACCTTTCGACTCCAGCTTAGGCAATAATTTCACCGAACCATCATGTCCAGAATTTTTCAACGACTTCCTAACAAACACCACCTTCCAAGAATGTCTTCCGTTTTCTCTTCTCCTCCAAGTAAGCCCCAACCCCGAAATCCCAAACCTCCTTCAACCAAACTAATCATCCCACCCAGACATCCAACTCCTTCTTCGCAACAATCCAATCCCCCCTCTCCCTAATCCGCACCCTGGACGCCACCTGCCACCTCCCCAGCTACCCCGCCTGCAGCGCGCTCATGTCCAGCCTGGCCACGCAACTCTCGCAAACCGCGTGCAAAAACGACCTCGACCTGCAAAACCCGCTCGCCTCGCAGGCCTACACGGGCCTTATGGCCTACGACACCCTCTACCAAGCCGCCTGCCTCACCTCCCAGTCGACGGGCAACTACTGCTACGCCGACGCCGTCGCCAACGCTTCCGCCCCGACCAGCAGCTACATCTACTGGATCCCCCTTGGCATGCAGCTGCCCGCCGGCACGCGCCCGGCTTGCACGGAGTGTTTGCAGGATACGATGGCGATTTTTGCCGCGGCTGCGGGGGATAGTCAGAAGCCTCTCCGCGGCGATTATGCCCAGGCCGCGCAGATGGTGCATATGAGTTGCGGGCCGGGGTTTGTCGAGGCGGGCGTTGCTGTTAGCGGTGCTGCACGTTCGTTGTCGATGCTATACAGCAAGAGCGGCGAGGGCGCTTCTCTGTTGGGCTTGGTTTCTTTGGCGCTCATGGCTTTTCACTTATTGATTTGGTGAGCTGCGTTCATGCTCTTGGTCTTACCTTTCCAGCCATTCTTTCACTTTCTGGTTCGAAGTTGGGAGGCAAAGGTCGAGCGTCAGTCCTTTGGATGGATACAAGAAAAGTCAAGTGCTGACTTTTTCTCTTTCTCTTCTTTTCTTATCGCTGTCCTTTCTGACCTGTTGGGTTTTTACGTTATCATTTAGTCTTTTCACATTACACTCAACCGCAGGTAGTAATAGCCTGAACCAGTCTGGCTTTCTCGCCGATTCTAATCTACATTAACCCTTCCATCTTTACTCACGCTCTATCTTGTGTTCCGTCACGCATCGCAACTCATAGATGACTCCAAGTAGTATGTATGCCTGACAACACCCCAGGCAATGCCCAGTCGACCCTACATGTACCTCGCAACAATCGAAGCTCAGCCGTTTGCGTTATCAACATGGTATTTCACCCAAGAAAAGAACAAACGTTGATGATTACTGGAAAGCAAAAACCGACAAAAAAAACATACAACAGGCGGCATTCCCAGATAGTCACCCTTGTGGTAGACGCACAAGGTGCCGATCTGTAGCAGGATCTGGGATTTCGGCTAATGATGATGCTGCAATGAACGGAATCGGCTCGGACAGAAGGCAGACATCCTACCGAGCCTAATAAATAAGGTAGCCTTCTCCGCCCTTACCCATGCGGCAGTATCATTCCAACGGCAGCGCGCAATAGATTGCCGCTTAACAAATCATTGACCAGCCGTGTGATGCGCAATTGACTGGCTGCTTGCTGAAGTGCTTGATCAAGCATGGAGCAGTGCTGAATCATATGTACCTTATGCAGCAGTCTCGAATTGCCTTTGCTTCCGATGATGGACGCTCACACGTCACGGCGATGGGCGAATCTCAGCGCATCATCAATTTCACAAATACGATATGATCCGCGGCGCACAATGGCAATCAACGGGTCGTAGCTGGAGTGTTCTGTTTGGGGTCAGAGTGGAGACTCAACGTACGTCTCGCAAAACCCAATAATGAACATGCATATATTGGCCGTCTGTTAGATTCGTTGCGGCCAGAAATGTTTGCTGATTCAGAGGCGGCCACGACCGAGTTGAAAACAGTCAAACATCAACGGCTTCACATAGCTGCCTTGACGGAGAAAGAGCGCGAAACTCTCACGAAGATGCCTATCGCGGACGAGGATACAACTCAATACCTGGAGGCCAAAGTGGCGGAGCGCACCGCGCAGCTACAAAAGGCCAACGAGCACCTCGAAAAGCTCACGCTCACCGACGAAGCCACTGGTCTGTACAATCAGCGTTTCCTCTCTACGCGCCTCGACGAAGAGTTCCATCGCTCGCAACGCTACAGCCCAAGACTTGTCGGTGATAATACTGGACCTCGACCACTTCAAACTCGTCAATGATGAGCATGACCACTTGTTCGGCAGCCGCGTGCTTCGTCGAATGGGCGAGTTGCTGCGCAGCGGCGTGCGCGATACGGACATGGTCATTCGGTACGCGGGCGACGAGTTCTGCATCTTGTTGCCACACACGAACCTCGCCAACGCCATGGAACTAGCAGAACGTCTACGCTCCAGAATGGAACACACCGACTTGGGCGACAATGGCAACGCCTTGATGGCCACAATCTCCATGGGCGTAGCGTCGCTTGCCGACAGCAGCGTGCAAATCCCCACAGATCTCCTTCTGGCCGCGGACCAGGCGCTCTACCAGGCCAAGTCCGATGGCCGTAATTGTGTCGTCGCCGCCCCGGCAAGACCGCAATCTTCGGTTTCGCTTGAAAAATGACCATGAATGGCCGCCATAGGCAGAACCGTTCAAGGTATGCTGGCGCATATTTGGGTGCTGACGTGCTGGAAACGTCTCAGAGAATCACCACGGAAAACTCAACCTGATGCAGTCCTGCTAGTGCCGTTGTGACGCCAGATAGTCGGCGATAGTGCAAGGCTCCATGTACGATCCAAGGCAAGGTATTCAGTCTTTTTAAAGGGCCATAACTTGCAACATAGAAGAATATATCCCTCCAATCTAACATATTGAGTCACTGGTGTAAACGAGTGACCACCAGATGCGTAGAGAGAGTGAATGCTGTAAGCTTGAACACGATGTGACAGTGGAGGTGTGACTCAGGTATGGCTATTACTCTTTGGCCAACGGTGAGTAGGCATTGCTAGTAGCAAACATCGATGAGGTTCAAAGCTTGTAATGTGCGAGTGGTCTTGCAGGAGCTCTCGATTTTGCAATGTAATTGTCTTCATCCCATTGCGTTGAAGATAGATTGACTTTTTGAGGGGTTTCGGCAATGTGTCATGTGTTCATGTTCTTTCATTTCCTTCGTATATGTGCATTATCGACTTTCTTTCCTTCTCTTTTCGGGGAAGACACGTCAAGAGCCTAGAGCTTTTGTTGCCTGTTTCGGTCGTTGCTTTTCCTGGCGTCGTCAGTCAGTATTCTTTCTTCCTTTGTGTCTTTTTCTCTTTCTGTGATTGGAAGTCTGGCTTGGGAGGGCGATAGATAGAATGGATGAGATCTGCTTTGATCAAGGAAGCACGCAAGGAAATGCCAACACTCACTACTTGGTCAGATACTTCGCGGCGTGCTCGACGTGATCGCTGGCGAAAGTGGAGATGAAAAAGTACGAGTGGTCGTAGCCGTCCTGGTAGCGGACCTTGACGCCCTTGCCGGCCTTCTTGGCGGCCTCCTCAAGGTTCTCCGGCAGCAGCTGGCCCTGCTTGTAGAAGTTGTCGCCGGTGCCGACGTCGACGAGAATGTCCGTGTCGCCGGGAAACTGGGGCAGGAGCTCGGTCGCGTCGTGCGCCGCCCACTGCTCCTTCTTGTCTTCGCCGAAGTAGCCGCCGAAAGCCTTCTGGCCCCACGGGCACTTGCTGGGATTGGAAATGGGGGCGAAGGCGGAGACCGACTTGTACATGCCCGGGTTCTTGAGGAAGAGGGTCAGCGCGCCGTGGCCGCCCATCGAGTGGCCGGTGATGGAGACGCGGGAGCCGTCGAGCTCTTTGAACTGGCTGAAAAGCGCCTTAGGCAGCTCGTCCGTGATGTAGCTGTACATCTTGTAGCCCTTGCTGTAGGGGTCCTTGGTGGCGTCGACGTAGAAGCCCGCGCCGCTGCCAAAGTCGTAGCTCTCATCTTCGCCCTGGATGTTGAGGCCGCGAGGGGAGGTGTCAGGGTAGACGACGGCGATGTTGTGCTTGGCCGCGGCGGCCTGGAAGAAGCCCTTCTCGGCGCCGTTGTCACCAGTGCAAGTCAGGCCGGCGAGGTAGAACAGGACGGGAGCGGGTTTTGAGGCGGATGCGGTGCCGGGAACGAAGAGGTTCAGTTTCATCTGGGTGGTGGTGGCTTTGGACTGGCAGTGTTGTCAATAGATGTTTGACAGGCTATCAGATCCGCCTTGCATGAGTGACCATACCTGGTGAGCGAGCTTGAGCAGCTTGCCGCCAAAGTTGGCGATGGTTGCCGTTGTTTCGAAAGACATGATGATGGAGGTGAGACTGTGTGGTTGTATGAGTGGAGGGTAGAAGTGAGAAGGGAATGTGTTTGAAAGAAGAAGGGAAGGCGAGATGAGAGATAAAGAAGTCGTAGACGCCCAAAGCTCGCTCTCTACTTACCTTTTTGCTGCCATGATACCTTGTCTAGCCCTGGATCGGGTTGGCATTGACATGGACTTGGGCGGGGCAGTTTGTTTGGACCGAGAGAGACTCAAGGCGTAACGTCAGCGGGGCAGACAGCCGCCGGAACATCCTTCCAAATTAAGCTACAACACGCTGGAGGGAATGACAATCTAATTCGCCGGTCTTCACGGATATAGCGATTCATTTCCTCTACCTGGGTATTTGGACATGATGATCTAATTCAACTTGCACTTTGATGAATAATGTTTTTGTGCTATTCTTTGACCACAATGGCATCGATGCTGTCCGCTCATTTTTCTGCAGATGAATGCGTTCGCCAGACCATGGTTCGTTTCCCACCAGTAGGACTGGAATTATTCAAGCTTCTACTACCGAGCACGAGAACTTCCAGATGGTATCAAGTCGATTGCCAACCATGCACTCCACGCAAAAGCCCTCTGGCTTTGAATATTCTCGTGAATTGATCATAAATATGTTGGTACAGACTGACACAGCCTCTGTGGCGCGCCAATGGTTAACGCCTAACGCCTCGCTGTCTTTTTTTGTCGGATCGTTTTGGTCTAGTGATATAGGTATTTTTGGAAGGGATGTTCAAGAGGTAGAGCGTCCATCCAGTTGTATCACAGCTTCTGGAAAGATACAGCGTCGCTTATAGAAGCTCTTCGCAAGTCCAGTCCTCGTAGCTGAAAGTACGTTAGCAATAAACGCAGAAAGAAAATTGGTTATCGCCAACTTACAAGCCGTCAGGCAGGTATCGCCGCACCACCAGAGGGATCTTCTTCTCTCTCAGCTCCTTAATGGCGATCTGCAGCGGGTCGGTCTCGCCCTCCACGTCCACCAACACAGGCGCATTCATACTGAAATGGGGATCAGCATAGAGTCGCGACATTTGTGCTGCTCAGAAGCAGCTCCAATCTCTACCGCGCCTGACATACCTGATCTGCAGCGCACGAGTGCCCAATACTCTCGCCCTCTCGTACTTGGTCATGTAAGGTGTGGTGCTGCGGTTCTCGTTCGCGATCTTCTTATCCTTGACGCCCTTGACAGTATTGAGCGACTTGGCCGCTTTTTCTTGTGCCGTGATATCCCCACTCGCCACGATGTTGTTCATGTCGTCCTGGTCCACATCTCCGTTCGCTTCGCCATCGTTGGGTCCGTCGTAGTCCTGCTCCACGAGATCGTTTTCGTCGATGAGATTGTCGTCGTTCTCCCTGTAGGCTGTGTTAGTGACGAAGATCCTGCGCTCGTATGCGCGACGGGGAGGCGCACTCTCCCATGGCGTAGTCCATGGGCTCATCCTCGCCGCCGTAGTCAGACATGTTGAACTGTGATGTATCGAAGTTTCGTAATGAGTGTGGCCGCTGGTCGCTCAGCGCGTGTATGGATGTCGGTGGATCGAGTCGGGGTGGTTGTGGTGATTTACAGACGGATGTTTTGCATGTGAAAGCCTTCTTAGCAACATTTCTCGAAAGACGGCGCGCGACCTCTAAACTTGCATTTGGCGCTAGCGCGGATCTGGTCGGATCTAGCCGCTACTTTTTCTCCACACCGGCCAAGGGTCTCGCGATCACAAAAGTTGCATTAGATATTTATTTGGTTTCGACACGTGAGCAGTCCTAGTTTCGTCCAGACTCGTTTTGCATGTTTCCCAGACATGGCGTCTGCGGCGGCGATGTCGAAGAAAAGGGCTGCGGCTGCTGAGACCGACTATCTGTCGGCCAAGAAGCAGCGCGTGGATGAAGGTCAGTCTATCTACTTACCGCTACTAATCTTCCGTACATCTCACTAACAACATGAAGCCGGTGGATTATGGGATAGCAGATCACCGATAGAAGATATAGCCACTCCTACACTCGCAAGTACTCCTTCTTCGCAAGATTCTCCGCCTGGCACCGAACGTGCCGAATCCGTCGCTGGGACATCGGTCACCTCGGCATCCAGCTCCAAGCGAGCAAAGAACTTCAAATGCACGTACGAAGGCTGCGACAAGGCCTTTGACCGTCCCATCCGCCTTCAGATGCACATTCGCTCCCACACCAACGAGAGACCATTTCCATGCACGGAGGAAGGCTGCGACAAGAGCTTCTTACGCAACGAGCACCTCAAAGCTCACATCAAGGCCAAACACAACGATGAGCGCAGCTATGTATGCACATACGAGATTCACAACGCTGAAAACGACCAGAAAGAGCAATGTGGGAAAGGCTTTCATACTGCCACGAGGCTTCGCAGACATATGGCCATGCACGAAGAGAAGGAACAGACTCGCTGTCAGGAGTGTGGGAAAGAGTTCAGGAAACAGGAAACTCTGCAGAGGCACATCAAGTCGGTCCATTTGAACGAGAAGGCTTTCAGGTGCACCCATGTGGAGATTGGTGAAATGGACGATGACCAGGCTGAAGAGTGCGGGCAAACCTTCGCCAATCCGAGACAGCTCAAGGCGCACGAGGCACGCTGTCATTCTGGGGCGCGTTACTTCTGCCAGATTTGTGCACCGACTGGAAATGACGAGGATGCTGCCATGGACGATGTCGACGACGCAATGTCATTGCAGAGCTCGCAAGTCGGCTTTTCGTCCTACGCGGAGCTTCAAACCCACATCAAGATCGTTCACCCTCCAACCTGCAGTACCTGCGGGAAGGCTTGCGAGACCAATCGAGCTCTGGTGGCACACATGGATATTGAGCATTCCTCTTTGACCGACCGCCAGCGGTTCGAGTGTCCAGAACCGGGATGCGGTAGGAAGTTTACCAAAGCTGGTAACATGAAAGTGCACATCCAAACAGTACACGCCAAGACGAAGAAATTTATCTGTGGTCAATTTGATCTGAGCAAGAGTAAAAAGACGGAAGGCTGGAACGGCCAGGGCTGTGGCTACAGTTTCGGCACCAAGGCCAACCTGGAAGAGCATGTCCGCACTCAGCACTTGAATCTACCAGGAACCTCCAGGCCCGGCCAGAAGAGCAAACCCCCAGGTAGTCGAGTCCGGTCTCCTGCGGTCAAGAAGATGGAAGATGCTGCCTCGCTACTCACCGGGTACGGCTACGAGAAAGACCGCCCCATCGCTTGTTTGGAAAGTTCATGTCCGCAACGCTTCATGCGCAACGGCGACCTCGAAACGCACATGGACATGGTCCACGAATGGAACATCGACGATTTCAACGACGCTCTGGTCGAGCGAGAGGCACACGAAGGCGGCAAGTTCTGGATCGGTGGAGGTGAAGAGTTGGAAGCAGAGGAAGACCGCGAGCTGAGGCGTCGTTTGGTCGAAGGCCTTCAGCTCGAGAAACAGAACCACGATCAGATGATGCCGCCGGTCGTGGGCAATGGCTTGGGGGATTTCCTGCAGCCCCACGCGGTGCAAGATACGGGCATGGGCGAGGATGCTATCGATCCAGCTTTGTCTGGGATGTGAAAAAGTTTAGCGTGGCGTTTCTTCTTTGCTTTTAGTACAGATACCCCTGGTAGCATCTTAATCATCGCTTGGTTGAAAGCATCGAAGTCTTTCATGAGCGATCGTTTCTGAAATTTAACTCTTCTCATCAATTGTGGCTACTGTTCCTGTATGGCGATGCTATGAAAGAGTCAAACGATGCGGTAACTCAAGAGATGTCCATCTTGATTCAACTATTCCAACATATCTATTTTTCAGGGTCTGCAGAGCATGCTTCAAAGGTTCGCTGGCTTTTTTGCCTGGTTTGAGCTTTGATTTGATTTCTTTCCGTGTTATCGGCTTACAACGAACAGAAAAATTTTCCCACTATATTAATGACTTTGGTATGTGAGAAAACCAGAATCCCTCGTTCCATTTTGCACACTTGCGGAAGGTCGGTGGTTTCATAAATTGACGTATGCAAATGGCACGTGCCATGAACTCTGACTGAAGTGAATTCCCCACCGAACATGCAGAAAGCGAGAGAGAGGGACTGCGGGGGCGAGATTTTGCAGCGGAAATCATCACAAGACACCTTGCTTGCAACACTAAATCAACCACATACCAATCCCACAACACACGACTGCACGTATTACGAGTCTCTTTGCTTGCCGGACTTTCTGCATCTGGATCTCTACGGGCGCCGACTCGCTTCTTAACAAACACCGCACGGCTTCAGTGGCGCATTGACTCACCGCTGGACCGACTCAACAGCCTTCACTACACATTATTACTGGATTAAAAGAGCAGGAAGCAATGTCTCAGTAAAGTTGTGCCGAACGAGGCAGCGTGAGCAAGGCGCGCTGCCAAGGCATTGAACGATATAATCACAAGAGAAGCACACACGAGCCACCAACGAACCACACGCACATCCAAAAATGGACGCACAAGTCGAGAATGCGATCGAAATCGCATTCAACCCCTCCACCGACAACAACCTCAAGGCCCAGGCCTACGATTTCCTCAACCAGCTGCGCCAGGACCCGAACGGCTGGCAAGTCTGTCTCACACTCTTCGTGCGCCCCACGGCGCCTTCAGAAGTGGTGCGGGTCGTCGCACTCGAGATCCTGAACAATGCCGTTCAGACGCAGAACCTGGACCAGCAGAGCCTGGTGTACGTCCGCGACAGTCTGATGGGATACGTCCGCCAGCGCTACGACGTCGGCTCGCAGGAAGTGGACAGCCCGTCCATCCAGAACAAGCTCACACAGACTTTCACCTACCTCTTCACTTACTTGTATCCCTCGGACTGGACCAGCTTCTTCGACGATTTCAGATCACTCGCGGGCGAGGGCTCCAACATCGGCACCGCAAACCCGCCCGCTACCATCCTCTACCTCCGCATCGTGGGCTCTGTTCACGACGAGATCGCCGATCAGCTTATTCCCCGTACACCGGAGGAGGCGAAGCGGAGCACGGAGCTCAAAGACCTCGTGCGTGCAAGAGATGTCAACAAGATCGCGGCGACATGGCAAGAGATTCTGTCGAGGTGGCAGGATATCGACCTTGGGATCGTGGAGGCTTGCCTCAGAACCGTGGCTAAGTGGGTGAGCTGGATTGACATTTGGCTGGTCATCAATCAGAACATTCAGAGCGCCCTGTTGCAACTCGCGGGTCAGCAAGGCAGCTCTGGGACAGAAAGCAAGGAATCAAAGGCCAGAGACGCGGCTATCGATACGTTCACCGAAACGGTGGGCAAGAAGATGAGTGCTGGGGACAAGATCGAGCTGATTCGCTATCTCAACCTGGGAACCATCGTAGAGCAACTCGTCGCAAGTCCTGCACTGTCAGAATTGCGCACTACCCCGAACTACGACACAGACCTCGCCGAAACCGTGGCAAAGCTCGTGAACAACGTCATGTTCGACATCGTAAAGGTCCTCGACAACGACTCGGTCGATGCGGAAACTCGCTCAAAAGCAGACGTCGAGCTGCAGAACTTCATGCCCTGCTTGCTCCGCTTCTTCTCCGACGAATACGACGAAATTTGCTCGGCGGTCATCCCTTCTCTGACGGATCTGCTCACGATGTTCAGAAAATTCGTCAAGTCAAAAGGTGGGCTGCCTAGCCATTACAGTGGCTTGCTTCCTGCCATCCTTGAGCCCATTGTCGCTAAGATGAAGTATGACGAGACCGCGTCGTGGGGTGAGGAGGACGAGGCTACCGATGAGGCGGAGTTCCAAGAATTGAGAAAGCGCCTGCATGTGCTCCAGCAAACTGTCGCGGCCGTTGACGAGACGCTCGTCATCGACGTGCTCAGTAAGGTCGTCGGTGACACTCTCAGCCGCATAGAAAGCCCTGAGAAGCCCAACTGGCGCGACCTTGACTTGGCGCTGCACGAGATGTTCTTGTTTGGAGAACTCGCTGTCAAGAATGGTGGCCTGTACGCGAAGAGCGTCCCTTCATCCCTCGCCTCACAACGTCTGCTGGAGATGATGGATAAGATGGTCAACACCGGCCTCGCCTCTTACCCACACCCGGCCATCCAGCTTCAATACATGGAGATCTGCTGCCGCTACATGCAGTACTTCGAGCAAAACCCTGCTCTCATCCACAAGGTGCTCGAGAACTTTGTGTCTTTTGTCCGCAGCAACCACGTCAAAGTGCGCTTACGTTCGTGGTACCTTTTCCAGCGCTTCGTCCGCCACCTGCGCCCTCAGCTGGGTGACGTCGCGCAAACCATCATCCAGGCTATGGGTGACCTGCTCAAGGTCAAGGCTGAGCTGCCGGAGGACCGTGAGGAAGAGGACATGTCCAGTGATGGAGACGACCAATCAGCCGATGCTGTCTTCACAGCGCAGCTGTTCCTCTTCGAGGCTGTTGGCTGCGTCGCTTCTGCGCATGCAGTCCCTGCCGAGACCAAGGTCCAGGTTGCCAGCTACGTTATTAACCCACTGGAGGCAGACTTGAGCAACAGCGTTGCTGCAGCGAAGGCCGGGGACGAGCGAGCTACATTGCAGGTTCACCACATCATCATGGCCTTTGGTACTCTCGCAAGCGGCTTTTCGGACTGGACGCCTGGTTCGAAATCCGGCGGTCCACCTCCAAGTGAAGTTTCGGACGTATTCGGACAAGCCAGTGAAAACATGCTCGCTGCTATTGGCGAAGTCAAAAACTCCCTCGAGATCCGCACTGCAGCTAGACACTCCTTCAGCCGTCTCATGGGCGTCCTCGGATCTCGCATCCTCCCCCAACTCCCCCGCTGGATCGAAGGCCTCCTCTCCCCCGCCTCCTCCAACGACGAAATGGCCATGTTCCTCCGGCTCCTCGTCCAAGTCGTCTACGGCTTCAAGTCGGAAATCTTCACCATCCTGGACCAACTCCTCTCCCCCCTCCTCCAAAAAGTCTTCGCCGGCATGTCCGCCCCCGTCTCCGGCACAGACGACAGCATCCAACTCAAAGAGCTGAAACTCCAATACCTGAACTTCATCCTCGTCATCCTCAACAATGACCTGGGCTCCGTCCTCGTCAGCCCCACCAACCAATCCACCTTCGACACCTTCCTCACCACCATCACCCACTTCTCCCAAGACCCCAGCGACCCCCCCACCGCCCGCCTCGCCCTCTCCGTCCTCACCCGCATGACCACCATCTGGGGCGGGCCCGACGTCTCCCCCTCCTCCACCGCACCGCCCAACCCCGCCCTTCCCGGCTTCGACAGCTTCGTCCTCTCCACCTTCGCACCGCTGCCATGGGCTCTCATTTCTGCACCGGCTTTCAGCCCCGGCGACGCGCAGATCAGGAGTGTGCTCCAGGAAGCTGCCGCGCTGCAGTGGACGATTCTCAGAAAGACGGGCAATGTGTATAGAGAGCAGTTGCTGGCGGAATTGAGGGGTTTGGGCGCGGGCGAGGCCGGTGCGCTCGAGTTTGTCAAGCACGCTGAGGGCGACGATGTGCTTGGGTTTAAGAAGTTTTTCGCGGGGTTCGTGCAGGGCGCTAAGAGTTGAGCTGGATTGCAGATGTAGTAGTAAAGAAAAAAAAAAGGAATCGGAAACCAGACTTGGAACGAAATAGCATTGGACCGAAAAAGCGAGAATGGGGATCGTGTGGATTCTCTGCCTTGTTGGTGTTTGCTGGCTGGAATTATGCTGTTGGCTGGTTTCGTGCTTGCTTACCTTCATATCGTCTGGCCACCTTAGCTATGCAGCGAGATTCATCATTTCCCTATCTGACCAAGGCGTATATAGATTTGGCGGCGAAAAGAGAAGAAGTAGATACCCCTTCCGGTACGAAATTTATAAAAAATCAACATTTATTCTTCTGCAGCCTGTCATTTCATTAAATTCCTCCGTCATATCTTCGCCAACTTTCCGATCCGATCAATCAATGCACAGCAATTTTTCTTTGCTAGTCCTCACTTCTCGCTCCAGTGGCGTTGTTGACTTTGGACGAAACTCAAAGGTCAAGAGTTATTACATGTAGAGATTGAGGGAGGTCGTAGAGGTGGTCCGCTAGTGCTTTGAGCGTGATTCGATATGATCGAAAGATTTGACAGATATGATCAGATGTGAAGAGGAAGTGAGCAACGTAAGGTATGTTTCTTTTTTATAGCGAATATTCATACATACACACGCGCCTACCCCTTAACAACAAAGACTTTTCTAGCAAGGAAAAAAACTCCTGGAACCCCAAACGCTCCAAAACTTCTTTTGTGTAGTAGATTGATTGATTCGGGGAAAATTAGTTGCAACACCTTTTCTTCACTTCGTTTCGCTTACGCAGCCTTCTTCCCCTTCCTCTCAATCTTCCTCCTCTTCTCCCTCAACCTCTCCGCCTCCTCATCCTTCCTGGCATTGGAATACACCATCTTCTCGTACATCTTGCGCTTGCGCCGGGGCGCCATCATCTTGCGGCGCTCGAGGTCCTCGTCGGCCTCGCGCTCGGCCTTGCTGCGCTTGTCCTTGGCCGCGGCGACCTTCTCCTTCGCCGTGGGAGGCTTGGAAGCCTTGACTGTCTGCCCGCGCGCTTCGGCTTCCAGTTCGGCCTGGTGGGCGAGCGCGGCGGTCGAGGCGCTCTGCTCGGCTGAGGCGGCGGTGGTGTCTTCGTCGCCGGAGAAGCCGCCGAATTCATCGTCGTCGGCCTCGGCTTCTGACGACTCGTCGTCGTCGGAGCCCGCCAGGTTGACGTCCATGCCTTCGCCTTGCTCGATGTCGGCTGCTTCGTCGTCGAGGTCTGCGGCTTGCTTGTCGTCGCTCGCGCTGGTTGCTTCGTCTTCGCTCTCGGAGTCTTCGTCTGCCACGGCGGCGGCTTCGGCCTCGCCTTCCAGTTCCTGCTCCTCGAGGGACTTCGTGGGATCGTACTCGCCCTTTTTGGGCTTGACCCACGGGCTGAGATGGGGTGGGAGAGTGGCGCCAGGAGCGTAAAGGTCCGGACGCTGCAGCTGGCCGGCGTTGATGGAGTCCCAGATCCACTGGGGTTGGACGTAGATGCGGCCGGGGACGCGTTCGTTGGCCTTGCGCGCGGCGGCGGCGTCTTCGTCGTCGTCCTCGGGGTCGGGGACAGGGATCTCAGGGCGGTCGATGACTTGGTGGGTGATGCGGGGGTCGGACGCGTCGCAGTAGGCGCCTTCGCCGAGGGTGCTGTCCCAGCCGACGCGGCGGCAGCCGAAGGCCTTGAGGAGGAACTCGAGAGAGTGACGGGGGGTCTCGCGGTTCAGGAAGAAGGTGAAGGGAGAGAAAAGCTTGCCGGCGACCTGAGAGTCTGCGGTGAGAGAGGGCTGCTGGAGAGCGTCGGCGTTGGGGTCTATTGAAGCGAATTGGTCGAGGGCTGCGAGTGGGGTTTCGGTAGGCTCGCCAGTCTCGCTCTTTTCCACGACGGACGTCTCAGGCGCGGTGGCGTATGATGATTGAGGCTCGCCGTTTTGCTCTGCTTCAGGGTCGGCGAGTAATCTGTCCGCCTCTGCCTGTGCCTTCTCGTTTGCGCCAGTGTCCATCAGGCTGGCGGCCTCTGCCTGCTCCTCAAGTTGCTGTCCTTCCAACTGGAAAGCGTTCAGTTCCGCACCTTGCTCTTCGCTCTTGAGGTCGAATCTGGGAGGGTAGACCAGTCCGATGCTGGAGTAGAGTCGGTAGTTGACGAAGCTGAGAAGCGTGGCGTAGAACTCGACAAAGGTGGCCATGATTCTGAAGTCGACATCGGGACCGGCAGTCTGCACAAACTTGTAGGGAACCAGCCACAGAATATCCTGGCCCTGAATGGTGGCCTGGTAGTAGATTCCCTTGATACTCAGAAAGCTCTTCCTCATGGCGTGTGTCCTGATCAAAAAGTGCTCAAACTCCATCGTCAAACGCTGGCACCTGGCGATCATCTTGGGCGGCACATTCTGGTTGCCGGGCAGGTTGGCGAACAGGAAAAGCATGCTCAGCGCATCGTCCAAATCTCTGAGCGCATCGACGAAGGTGGGGTAGCGCTCCTTGATGATGTGATCCAGCTTCAACTTGGGAGTGAGGTTCTTCTCGAAGCGCGCGGCATCGCCGACATCGTTGCGGCCGAGGGCCTTGCTAATCTTCTTTGCGAGGGCTTTCTGGTCGCGGAACTTGGCTAGCAGCGGCTCGTGGAGTAGGTACTGGATGTCCTTGGTGTAGTAGAATGTGGTGGAGGCGGTGGAAGACTTGTTCACGCGCTTCTTGTTGCGCGGCTCGCGAGGGTAGATTCCTTTGAAGATACATAGTCGGCGGAAGTCTGGGAGGGAGAGTTGCAGTTTGCGGACCGCCTGCGAGCGGGTCATGTAGTTTTTGGCATTGCCAGCGGTGCCTGGGGTATGTTATTAGCATGAATAAGGTCGCTGATTATTTCAGATGTCATACCCTTCTTCTTGATCCTCGCCATGGCTGGGGTGTGGACGTGGTGAGGGTTGGGTGTGAGGTTGGTGGTGGAGATTGAAGATTGCACGCAAAAAGTTCCAGGTCCAAAAAATCCAGCGTCGCTTCTCTCTCGCAAAATCCGGGGAAGCACTGATCGGCACCGAGATGGGGGTCAGCCCGCGCTCGGTGGTGACACAGCACCCTGATTCCATTACCCGGAGCTTTTAATCAATTCATCAATCAATATTACCTTACTGACACTACTCGTTGTTCTATTTGATGTGATAACCCTCCACCAAGGATGATACAACACATCCCCCAACCATGAACGCCCTCGCCCAGCTCTACAATGAGCATCCGAAACGCATCTTGTTCACCTCCGCCGTCGCCCTGCGCCTCCTCTTGCCCATAGCATTCCCAGCACTGCCAGATCTCCTCACCCTGCGCGCCGAGATCTCAACACCGGTCAACTCCTTCAAAAGACGTATGTAGGGACGACATGGCAAGGACTATAGTCAATCGAACAAGAAGCCATATTGGTCAAGAGAAAGCGCAGGAGCTGAGATTGGTGTGCAGTGCAGGAAGGTCTCTTCCTATACCAACGTGGCCTAGATCCATATGATGGCGGCATCTTCTACCAGGTCAGCACAGATATAACCGTATACACTCTTCAGTCCAGACAGCACATTGACACTGATACACGTGAAAAGGCGCCGTTGTTCCTGCCCTTGTTCTCCATCCTCCCTTCGCCTTCCTCCTACTTCGGCCGCTTGATCAGCATCATCTTGTATACCGCCCTCGATGTTCTCTCGGCCGATTGTCTGTATGAGATCGCCGCTTCTGGTGTCGCCTCTCTGTCCAGCGTATACACCTCACCGCGACGTGGTCAAGGCTGGAAACCCGTGTCCGTGGCGGCCGTTTATCTTGTTCAATCCTTTTGTGTTGTTGACATGCCTGGCACGACCGACCACTGTCTTCACGACATTTTTCGTGCTGCTGAGTATCCGCCATGCCACTCAAGCCAACACCTTAGCTACATCATATGCTCTGGCGCTTGCAAGCTATACCAGCCTACACCCTCTGCTACTCCTTCCACCCATTGGCCTCCTTTGCTATGATCAAGTCTGCAAAGCACAAGCGCCGCCTTCTACTAAGCAGGACAGCAAACCAACAACCCCCAAGACGACAAGAACCAAACCAACAGCTCTTCACTTCAGCCTCCAGTTCCTCTCCCTTTACACCCTCACAACTCTCATCCTCCTTGGCCTCTCCCGCCTCATCCTCCCCTCCTTCTCCTTCCTCCAATCCCTCTATCTCACGCCCCTCTCCCTCCCAGACCTCACCCCCAATCCAGGCCTGTGGTGGTATTTCTTCACGGAAATGTTCGACGCCTTCCGCTCCTTCTTCCTCGGCGTTTTCTGGCTGCACATGTTGGCCTACAGCGTGCCCTTCACTCTACGACTGCGCACCCAGCCCCTCGCGGCTGTCGTCGCCATGCTGGGCGTGCTGGCGATTTTCCAACCGTACGCAAATGTGGGAGAAGTAGGAGCGTGGCTTTCGACGACGACTCTGATGGGTCATTTGTTTCCTAGTAAGTTCTGCCCCCCAAACATCGATTCTTCTTGACCAAAAGAACGCAAGAAATTCGTACCCGAAGTCGCCCCTTTTCTAACGAAACTTGCCCAACAGTAACATCAACCCACCGCTACCCCTTCCCCGCCCTCGCGGCCCTTCTGTACGCCACGCTTTTGGGCCCGGCGTTCCACTACCTCTGGATCTACGCCGGCAGCGGCAACGCCAATTTCTTCTACGCCATCACCCTCGTCTGGAATCTCGCGCTGTTGATTCTGGAGACGGATTTCGTCTATGCCTGTTTGAGGGATGAGTGGGAACACGAGAGGCCTGGGGTCGGGGGGAAGGTGGCGAGGCAGATCTGACGTGTATCGAGGTTTGAGATTGGGGGGTTCTCGGGAATTGATATTATAAGGAATTCCGGGAAATCGACATTTGCAGTTGAAAAATTTCGACGGGTTACTTGAGATGAGATAGGAAAAATGTCCAAGGAAAGCTTCCTTCCAAAAAAATAAAGGCCCGTTCGGACATATGTCCTTCTTTCATCGTCCAAAGTCCGCATCGACCCATACCTCAGCTAACCAAGCAGAAATCAAGATTAAATCGGGGCCAAATCAGATAGACAGAACATGAGATCGAACCTATCCAAACGATGTCCAACCCAACCCTCAACCCCCAGGCAACCCAGGAAACCACAGGCCGAAAAGCACCTGATTAAACCAACCGAAAACCCCCCATCCCAGTCACCGTTCACATTCACGTGTCACCCAAGAAATGATCAAGTAAAAACGTCCTTCTCCCTCTGCAGCGCCAGAAACGTCTCCTCATCGTGTCCCGGGATCACACGACCGCGCGTTTGCCGCTGCAGTTGTTTGAGGCGTTGGGTGCTGCGGAACCTGCAAAGCAAAGAAGAAAAGACAATAGGCGTCAGCTATATCAGCCTTTGGGCTGCAATCTCTGACTTGAGAATCAAGATTGATGGAAGAAAGGTGAACGACAACTTACCAAGCAGGATGATCCCTGGCCAACCAGCCTTGCGGGATGCCGTCGCGCCACTTGTGAATGAAAGTCAGCGTCTTTTTTCTTCGTCGTCTTCCAGGTCCACGTCTGGGAGGGAGGGGGGAGTAGGTCGACTCACATTCTCAATGACATGGCAGTGATCGCTGATGAAGAAAATCGTCCCGCTGTCCGGCAGGTTGATCTGCATGCCCACCAGCCCGTCCGTGTGCCCGGGCAGGTGGTGCAGGGTGATGCCCTGGCAGAAATCGAAGGAGCGCTCGTCGAAGGTTTTCCAGTTCCTGCGTTGGTTTTCACACACCTCGTCAGTCGGATTCGCCTTCAACAACCATAACGAATATATGCAAAACTCACAAATCCAACTTCAGATAATGCTTCAAATAAACCCCCACATCCGCCCCCGTCGCGACACTCCAAAACGCACTCCGCAGCTCCAAATCGTGCACCCAGATCTCCACGTCCTTCCTGTCGAGAAACAAATCCAAACCCCCCGCGTGGTCCAAATGCAAATGCCCGATGATGATCTTCTTCACATCCTGCACCCTATTCCCCGTCGCTTCAATCTGCGCATCCAGCTCATGCTTCGCCTCATACCTCACCCGCGTGAACACGTCCGAAAGCTGCGGCCCCCAAACAGTCGGATAGTCTTTTCCCGAGCCCGTTTCCCAGAGAATGAGGCCCTCGTGCGGGTGCGAGATGAGCACGCAGTACATGGGCATTTGGCGGCGTTTGTTCACGAAGGACTGGCCGGCCGTCGAGGCTAGGGAGGTGTTGCCGCCGCGCACCACGAAGCCTTCGTCGCATTCCAGCCAGCCGACTTCGAGGAGCCACATTTTGGTGCCTGGGGGGCAGACGCTGGAGACGTAGGAGGGGATGGCGCCGGAAGAGAGCTGGGCGTCGATGGCGGGGTGGGAGGAGGTCATTGTTGTGGGTGGGTTGGTTATTTCAGATGGGGTTTATTGGTTGTTAGCTAGGACAGTTGGAGAGGGTGTTGGATTGGTGGTGTTTGGAGGTACGGTATGGTTTTGGAGGTGATACAAGATATTATCGATTTAATAAAGTGGTGTGTTTATGTCAGTAAATAACACAGAACGTATGATGCCGAACAGAGTGACAGCACACACACACACAGAGAGAGAGCGATAACTCTCATGATGATATTATTTCACACAACCCGTTTCTCCTCATCTTGCCAGTACTGAAGCGGCACACAGTCCGTATGCGGTAGTTCCATTCGTGCTCGGCTTGCTTTGGTGTGATGATTTATTTCCGTGCAGGTCAAGTGAGGAGATACCGTCGGTGAGGTGAGGGGAAACAGAGAGCTTCTGGTTGTATTGGCGTCCGAGGTACCCACAAATGGGTACATCACTTGAGTGGATGATGGTGATGGTACCCTCACCAGGTGGTGAGCTACCTCCTCCCTCCAAAGCTCCCCCTCTCTCCTTCTGCCTTACCGCACACCTTAACCTTACCTTTTTGTGAGTGTGCATGTGTGCATGCGCATTTACCCAGCTCCCAGTTCCTGAGTGCATGTGCATGAGCATGGCATGCGCATATGTCCTGCATGCTTAACAGAAAAGAGATTATTGCCTTGTCAGCTCAGATCTGGAATGGAGGAGCTCCCGGTCGGTAACGAGATGTGTCTCGATCGGGTGATGTCTGGCTTCGCGTCTTGAGATCTCGTAGGCTGTTGTGGGAGGATTTGGAAATTGCTCGCCTTATCATGTATCATGTACCGGTCGCACACCAACATCTGACATGACATTACGGGAAAATGCAGCTAGAGTTGTCAGACAGCAGCCAGCAGCAGCGGCATATCACAGCAGCTAATTTGTTAGACATGACAGAAAGCATGCAAAACACACAGATCCGATCCACATCGGCAGCACGGCTGGACGCAGCACGAGAAGGGGAGCACGCGGGCGATTGACGAAAGGGATCGCAGCCATGGCATCAGTCATTCAGTTCAGGTCTCACACTTTAATCCCGGCGGATCATCAGTAGACAATAATCCAGTAGTCTCCTTTTCCCTCGCCTGGGTCCAGGCCACAAGCAAAGGTGACCAAAGAGAGTAGAGACCGCGTCTAGCGCAGCAGCTGAGCGCAATAGCGTGGGGGTCTGCCGGATCTCTTGGAGGTTGAAGCGAGTGAAGGTAACCAGGAAGAGGAGGAGGAGGGAGGTTGTTTGTCGATTGCATGATGCATCGTCGCTTCCGCCGGGTGCGTGGGAATTGGGAGATCGTCGCCATGCCTCATCGAGACCATCTCGCCGCCGCCGCCCATCCAATAGTGGCAGCGAGAAGGCATCGAGAGAGGGTATCTCTCATCTATGTCCGTGTGTCTCTCTCTTCTCTTACTCAAGCCCGCCTGCCCATTTGCTCAGACTAAGCGTTAGTCCACTGCATCTCATACACCCAACTACCGTTTGCCTCCCACGCCAGACATCGGTTCCTGGCGAAAGCATGCCCACCCATCTGCCACCTCCACGCCCCAATAGCCGCGTGTTCTTGCGCCTTGTCTTCCTACCTATGCTCGTTCTTGCTTGTCTTGTCGGGCCTGCCTGTCAAGCCCGCTTCCGCCGTAGCCTATTGCTGTATTCTCATGCTGTAAAGTTGTGTTGAGCCCTGGACGACGACCCACTGTTCTGTGCCAAAACAGAGAAATGCCCTTGTCTGGACCGATGCCGTGTGTGCATACAGCATGCGTCGCTTCGATTCACAAACAACCGAACACCACTACCACCGCTACCACCGCCGCCGCAGCCACTCCACAGCTGGACAAGTGCTCTCGCCATGATCATTCGCGAGCTCGTCCGCGCATCGCACACTCGTCTTGCGTCTCCCATTCCTGTCGCCATCCGCCTTCTGGCCATGCCATGTCCCATCATACTGTATGCTTCTGCTGCTATCCTTTCAACACGGAAGGTCTCACCTCCGTCCGTGATGTGTGCGTGGCGCCGAAGACCTGGAACGTGACCTACATTGCGGCCGCGCCTCGTTTCTTTCTCGTGCCAGATCGCAGTCCCATCCCATCCCATCGAGCGTATCGAGCGAAGCAAGCCACCACAGCACGCGTGCACTACTAGCAGGTATCCCCCTTCGCCATCCACCATCCACCATCCATGACCCCATCCAACCGCGACCCACGACACATCCCCGTCCCTCCCCATGCACGTCAACTTCTCAGCGCCCGCTGCATCCACAACGGCCGGTCCCTCGTGTTCACGCAACGCCGGCTCGCTGCCGTGGTGGTGGTGTGCCATGGTCCCAAGCGCCACTCCCTCCCCCAGCGCTCCACTTGCTTGCCTATCCGGGCCAGCCAGGGCGTGGGGAGCGGCCAACATGTATCACAGGCCAAGACTTGTCATCGGTCTTAGTAGAGACGTCTGTTCAATGTCCATGCACCACCTCGTTCCTACCGCTCGGGTCTTTTTTTGTGATGCGTAACATATCGCTGCCGCACGCCGTGCGAGTACAGGCATACCCGCACTCTGCGTGTGACAGGTTGCTGGCTCAAACTTTGACTTCCCTACCCACCATTCCTTCCTCTTGGCCTACCTATATATATATTCCTTTGCGTCCGTTTTCGTCAGTTCCAAGTCTTCCTTCCCCATTCCGTTTGTCTTCACCTCTCTCTAGGTATCTGTCTCTCGTACGCGTTCGTTCTTCCCGGTCAGGCGTTTTCATCGGTGACTTCCTTCCCTGAGCAAAGAGCAAAGAGCAAAGAGCAAAGAGCAAAGATGATGGAACTCCAAGCTCACCACCAAGGCAACATGCCTGGCATTCAAATATACGGCTCTCGTTGCAACCCCTACACCTTTCCTATCACTCGGATCCCACGCCCCATGTTCCTCGACAGCCTCCACTCCAGACAGAACAGTAATTTCTCCGGAGAGAAGCCCCAGGCCTGGGCGTCTGGTCACAAGTCAAACATAGAGGGTCACACTATGCAGCCGAGCTCGAGATCGAACAAACCCTACGTTACATGGGCCGCTTTCCCCAACGACATCCCTCGCTTGGTCGAAGTCGAATTCGCCGCTTTCCGCGACGAAATCGTCAACCATCAACTCTCCTATCGCGACGGCTCGAATCCGGAACACACCTCGCGGACGATCGAATTCTACACGCACTGCATGCAGCACATGAGACATAACGCCTTGCCCGGGCACGTCATCTCTCACGACGACAATCACAACACAAACGCCCGATCAGATAGCAAGCTCGACCTAAGCCTCCCAGCCGGTCTCTCCAAAATCGATCCATCATCAATCCAAGGCTACCGCTTCCGCAAAGTCCTCGACCCGCAGACCAACGAGATCATCGCCTTCGCCAAATCCGAAATCACAACCCTCACGCCCGAAGACCACGCTTCCCCCCTGGACGTCGGCCACGAGTCCGAACCGGAGATGAATAGGGCCTGGTTTGCTCTGAACGAGAAACTGCACCGCGCGTACTGCGGCCAGCGTCAACATCTTTGTGAGTCTTCCCAAAAGCAACTGGGATTCGTCAATCAAATCCTCACCCGAGCCTAAACCCAACCACGCTGCGAACCCCAGCTAACCACTGAAACAGACTTCGGCATGCTCGCCACACACCCCTCCCACCAACACCGCGGCGCCGCCTCCGCCCTGATGACCGAACTGGTCGCCGAGGCCGACGCTCTCGATCTGGAAATCTACTGCGAAGCGACCAAAACGGGCCGGCCGCTGTACGAAAAGTACGGCTTCGTCCCCGTCGAGACCCTGCGCTTCGATCCGGCGGAGTATGGCGTTTTCGGGCTGGGAGTGGAGACGCAGACGGTCATGATTAGGGGACGGGTGGGTGAGGATGGCGTCAGGAGGGTGGGTGAGTGGGAGGTTTGAGCGGATTGGGGACGGGTGTGGTTGTTGTTGTGATGCTTCGGGTGGGTTGTAATTCTGCTGTGGAGTGGAGTGGGGAGATTGATGGGTGGATGACTGAACGGCCCAGACTGGGAAGCGAGCAAACAAAACAGAAAAGCTTGGGATGGATGGCTTTTTGGCGAGGTTTAATGTCTTTTCTTGCTTTTTTTCTTTTGTTCTTCTTTTTCCTGCTTTCATTCTCTCTTACAACTCACGAGACTGAACACGCATGAGACCAGCAACAGGAACAGATGGCGACAAAAAAACGATGAAGATTGGCACGAGAGGCGAGGCAAAAACGTTTACATGTTTAGCAAGCATTTGCGAGGAGTCGTGCTTGGGTGTCTCTCGACGCTACAAGAATGCGGTCGGCACCCGAGCGATAGAGGATCGGATTTTACCTACCTTTTACCTAACACTACTTTTTTTTTCTTTTCTGTAACTATATACATCAAACACACAGACACATCGAACGCAGAACATAGAGAGTAAGCAGACGATATTGACTATTTGCCCCCTTTCACTTGAAGGTCTTCCATTCGAGACAGCAATAGCATCACCGCCGATCGAAGTAAAAGCAAGAATCAAAATCCAGAAAAACACATCTTTCAGCAGAAGCACACCCTCTCTCACCTCGAGCTCACGCAACCTCCCCCTTCACAGCCGTCCTGGAATGCATCCTACTCAACCACGTCCCCGCGTAAAACGTCCTGATCCTCTTCCCCCAAACCATGAAAGGCAGTAACGCAAGGTTATTAACCACCAGCACCGCGGTGAAAACCCCCGCCACGATCACCGCATACCCGCTCTCCTGCACCCACTCGAGCAGATACAGGCCGAAAGCGAAGCTGATCGCGCTCTTGCCCACGCACTGCGCGATCAGCAGCTCCGACGTCCCGCCCGTGTAGCTGTCCACGGCGTACGCGAGCGTGAACGTGAAGTAGAAGTAGCTGCCCCAGTCGACCATCGCTACGCCCGCGAAGTAGCCGATCCAGTGCAGGTCGAGGTGCGCGGTCATGCCGTACAGGATCAGGCCGGCGGGGGCCACGATCATGGCGGGGAGGAGGACGCCGAGGCGCATTTCCGCTTCGCGGATATGGTTGTTGCGTTTGGTCAGGTGGGCTGCTAGCCGGTCGGAGGTGAAGGTGAAGGGGATGGCGAGGCCGTAGCCGATTATGTTGCCGAGGGCTATGAGGCCGGAGTTTTGCTTGGAAGACGTTTAGTGGTAGAAACGGATAAGGGTGCTTCTGGACGTCCTTACCTGAGCCCAATTGTAGGGCGGTGCGACGATTTTGATGGGGAAAGTGTAGTTGAAGACCAGCGCTCCGAGGCCGATATAGATGCCGTAGCTGGTGATGATCCAGAAGACGGAGGGGATGAGGAAGTACGTGAATGAGCGGGCGGCGGTCATGAAGAACTCCTGCTCGTGGTCCACGCTGCTCCAGGGTTTGAGGGTTTGCACGAACGTGCGGCGCGGCGGGACGAGGGTCTGCACTTCCACCTGCTGCGAGGCGGCGTGCTCTTTTTCCACTTCTTGTTGGCTGAACACCTTGCGTTCGCCTGAGGCGTCGGATGCTCGTGAAGATGTTTGCGGTGATGTTGGCGCGGGGACTTTGCGTTTGTAGGCCGTTTCTTCCACGAAGAGGAAGGCGAGGATGAGGAGAAGGCCTGCAAAGGCGATCTCGACGTAGAAGAAGAGACGCCAGCTCTGGCCACCTGCTAGCATGTAGCCTGCATAGAGAGGGCCGGTGGAGCCCCAGCATAGGGCAACGGTATAGTATCCGAGCTTGCTACCGCGTTCGTGTACTGATCCGTGTTAGTCGATGTTGGCAATCCGTCAAGCTATGGGTGTTCGATCACTCACGGAAGAAGATATCATTCACCAGCTGCACAGGCAAAGCCTCGCAGATCCCGCTGGAAAGGGCCTGGATGATGCGACAAGCCATCAACGCACTGAAAGTATGGCACTGGCTGCACCCGATCAAAGCAGCAAAGTAAACCACGAGCGTTCCCAGCATGACAGGCCTGCGCCCAAACTTCATGTACATAGGAACCGTGACCAGAGTGCCGAGGCCGTAGACGAGGGTTGGATACGAGACCAGCTCGGACGCCGCCACGGGGGAAACGTGCAATTCCTCAGCGAAGATGGTGATGTAGACTGCCGGGCCGAGGAGAGCGGTGTTGCTGAAGAAGGAGTAGAGCGAGCAGATGATGAGGATCATTGTTTTCTTCCATCTCGGCCATTGGAGACTGTTCGTGTCAGAGAAGATGTGCTAGCAGAAAGCTTCAACAGCGATTGTGGTACTCACGGATCATTGGGATCTTCAGCGGGCACTGGGAAAAGAGCCTGTCCATAGGCCGTATCGTCGCCCTCGGCTGCTTGTAGGTTGACAGTTCCTGGGATGTCGCCCTCTTTGGCGTGACTGCAATGCGTCAATATCAACATGGGATTGCAGTGACCTGCATCGCAATGCAATGCTTACCTGTGCACCAGATGAGGCGCCATGATTGATCTCACAGGGCTAGAGGTTAGGCCAGCAGTCTGCCCACGTAGGAGGCAAACAATGCAAAAAGGTAGGAAAAGAGAAAGCAAACGGGCAGCACGGGAGGATCGGGTGCTACTAGTAGTAGCAGTAATAAGAGGAAACACAGGATGAGCAGGAAGCAGCGCCTTTGAATCCCACACCTCATGCAAAAGTGACCATCTACCCAAGCGATTCGAACTACCACCCGTGGCAGCAATCTCAACTACCGCGATCTCGCTCGCAAGTCCATCCTGGCAGAGGAGCAACCATCGCCCACCTACCTGACCTACCTCTCACTGCCGGCCGAGCAAGCAAGCCCCCCAAGAGAAAACGACGCCGCAAGGTCGCACGCCCGCTCCAGACAGGCGCAGCTATGCCAGGGGCCCGTTCGCTTGGGAGCAAGAGACCTGCAACCCTTGTGCGACCTCGTCTGCAATAGCCATGTGCGGCGCACAACATTTGCAGCGCCGCCCGCATATGCATTCTACATGAAAGACGATCGGTAAAAACAAGAGGTCCGTGAAGCGAGGATGAAGAGGCGCTGGCGGCAACTCTTGCTCGGCCGTCTGCCGTCTTGCGGGGAAAATACCTAGTAGAACATGCGGACGAAGGAGCGACGATCTTGCTTCCCTGGCGCATTCGGCAGAGTGTCCGGAGGGGCGCAGGATTCGCTGCTTGTAAAGGTGGTTAGTTGCAGGATGGGGGATGTGTCGAATCGCGGCAGTGTTGTGGTTTGTTGGAGGTTGGAGATGAGATGGGGTCTGACAGAGCGGGCAACGGCAGAAGAGAGACGATGGAGCAAGACTACGGGGCAGCCCCCCATGGGCAAGCATGAGACGGTGTCTCTTGGCCAATTCACTAAGGCAATGTATCTGAACATGATTAACCCTCCGGCTTGGTTCCATGCATCCTTCAACCGCCTGGACAGTAGTCCCTCGAAGACAGCAAGACATCCGCGTAGCAGCAGCCCGTTCTGCTCTCATTACCTATCCATGTCGCCTGCCACCATCTGCAGCCAGCCAGCGGGTATCTACAACACCGTATCTCACTACAGACTGTACACACAGAGATACATGTGCATCCACGTAATACCACACCCAACCCCGGACGACGAGCCGTCCCCGTGAGGAAATCCCTGCACAGTACGCATATACCGTTTTAATCAAACAGGGCCATTAGGCTGAACGAAGGAAACGAAAGTGAAGACGCCTTCAACGCCCCGATGGTGGCGGCAACTGGAGGCGTTCGCCTGAAAGAGCCCGTAAATATAGCATGCCTAGAGCACTGATGAGCTGCCTAACGAAGCATAGGTAGCTAAGACAGCATCTTCCAATTCGCTTTGGAGAATCTGCACATGCGGTATTGATGGACTCCTAGAACGAAAAGCTCCAGCTTATTTTATCGGTCGTCTGTAAGGAAGAAACGCAAGCCAGCCTCGACATTCCCCCCGAGACGAACAAGTGGCTGCAGGAGCCGGCAGCGCCTCGAGGCGTCTCTCTCTAACCGCGACCGCTTCCAGGCTGTCGGAATTGTCTCTCACGAAATTGAGGGATCTCAGCACCCCTGGCACCCTGGGGAGCCCCGATCCTGCTGTCTCGCTTTCTCTGCTTTGCAAGGGCAAAGACCTGGTTCTTGCTAATATCTCTGCCCGCTTGCTTGCGTCTTTCACGGCTCACGGCTCTCCGGCCCTGACGATCGCAGCGCAGGGCACGCACGGAGCGAGCACCTCATCCGGGTTGCTCGAAGGGTTCCGGAGTTCTTGCTGGGGTAGGGCGGGATGAAGGAGAGTGTTTTCTTTGCTTATTGCACGTTTACCAGCCTAGAGGACGTCAATCGAATACCTCACCAAAATGCCACGACACAAGCCATGTCATGTCATGAGCTGACCTCCACTCCAACCAACGGTACAGTCAACGGGCACAGCAGCGTCGTGTCAAGGCGACGAGACCTACAGTTTCGTCGTGTTGGCAGTTGGGGAGCTACGCCCGCTTTCTTGCTGCAGTAACCTGGCAATGTGGCTGGCAGTAATTGGCTCGAAATACACGAGGCATGGGAGAGCGAAAAGGTAGAGCAGGTTAGGCGATTTCCCGTTTCCTTTGTTTGGGGAGACCTACGCGTTCATCTAATAAGACTACTTGGCTGTTTCTGCTTCTGTTTCTCAGGGCCGGAAGATTTACTGCAAATTTACCCTGCTTCTCTATTATGCGGACTTCGTACAAGCGATATAACCGATCGTCTCTGCCGTCCGGTTGAGACGAGGGCAGAACTTCGAGTGGGAGGAATTTGCTCGTGCCGTGGCGAATACATAATATTCACTCAGTTTTTCCTCATTAGATATGGCCGGAGCCGGCCTCTACGCTCACAAATCTATGCACCATAAATTTTTCCGGTAAAAGTCCCGCGTCCTGAATTTTCGTACGACACGAAGCAAGGCCATGCTTGTAAAACACAAGTGTATCTGAGCTTATCTCTGCCCAGCCAGTCTTCGCTCTTGAACCTCAGTCAAAGCCCTGCTTCCGCTAACATAAGCCACCACGCCGACGACACCGGCGGCCGGCAGCGTCTGGAACAAAGTCCAGCTGTAGTAGTACAGGAAGAACACCCCCTCCATGGCCACGATGCTGCCGAAGAAGAGGCCGTGTGCGACGGGGTTGGCGCCGAAGGCCTTGCTGGCGTGGTCGAGGTTTCCACCAAGGCCAACCCAGAGACCGAGCAGGGAGGGGAGGGTGAGGAGGACCGCGAACGCGAATGCGCCTGAAATGATCACGGGCGGCGATTTGGCGTCGTCTTTGAAGATGTGCTTGATCTCGGGCTTGGAGGTGAAGCGCTCGGGCGCAGGTGGGAGGGCGAGCGGGGTTGCGGTGTCGCGGGTGACGGCGAGGTCGAAGACGTGTTTGCGGATGGGGGTGCTGGTGCCGAAAGATGCGATGACGATCGATGCGCGGGCGGATTCGGAGGTGGTCAGGAATTGGAATGGAAGGTCCTTTTGAGTCTGCGTTGTTGAGGGTAGATGTTAGTAACGTGTCACTTGGTCGTTGGATCAGTTTGTTTCCATTGAACGTACAACTTCAACCTTGCCCTTGCCATTGTCCTTCAGGCTGAACGGGAATGACTCTTCAACGCCGGTGGAAGGCTCGTGGAGTGTGAGGAAGGCCTGGTGAGGTTTCTTGCCCGTCTTGCCCTCGACTGCTGTGAGGACGATCTTGAGGGTGTCGGTAGGGGCAAGGGATACGGCGGGAGCGAGGGCGGAGGTCAGAGAGAGTCTACATTATCGTTAGCAAGTAAGATCATTCATTAGATCGTGAATCCAAACACTTACTTCTCTTTAGCACCACCACCTACGCCAGCACCCTTCTCTTGAACAGTGAGCGTGGCATCTTCGAAGCCCCAAGTCGCACCGTATGCAGCCGATGCGGCGGCCAATATAGGAAGCGCAATACCGCTGAAGATCCTCATTGCGAAGAAATCAAGTAATTCGTCTTCTTGAAAAAAAAAAATGTCCAAGTCGTCGCAATGCCGTCAACGATATATGCTTGGAGGCCGACTTTCATGGAGCTTCATGTTGGAGCTACGTCGTCTCACCTCGAGAGAGCGGGCGCTAGCGGGCTAGCTCCCGTCAGAGAAAGAGTGAACGGACATTTGAGTGAGGATATGGGACATGTGATAGCAAAACAGGAAAACACGCGTGATCAAGATACTCGTCTTGTCGCACTGAAGACGAGTGATGAACAATGTGTATTCTGATATGTCACATGGGATCGATCGAGGCATTGCATCTGTTACATTGTCTTCCTTAGTCGGTGCCAAGGAAAAACCATTCACATCCCTCCCGAGCTGGATATTCGAAGCAGCGTGTGTAGAGTATGCCGTATAATTATATGAATGCAGTCGATCGAGATCTGCCCAGTGTATCAAATCCATACATATGCGTTGGTGCTGAGGCATGAACACCTCGATGCTGCCAACAGCAAAGCAGGCTCCCAACCTCCAATTCAAAGTCACGTGAGTGACCGTTTAAGGAAAGCGCGGGCTCCACACCTTTGTCGCGATGCTGCCTTCCTTCGTTTTTGCCTGCCATCTACACTCGCAAACATTGCGCGACCACCATCAACGTAAGTTATCTGTGACGTTCCAATACCTCTGCTAACCTTGTCACAGTGAGTCGTCGCGGCATTCACAGCAGCATCGCTTTACGCGTTGATTGCCTTGCCCCTGCGCACGTGACGCTGTTTTGTGGGTCAGCCGACTTTACTTTTCGACACCTCCGCTGCTGGACTCTGCTGGCAAACAACATCGCTTCCCTGCCTCTTCCCCGGGTCGACCTCCATCAATGTTGGGTCGGGAATCATTCAATCAGGCGGTTTCTGTATTTCACTTCACTTCACAACTCTCCTCTGCCAAAATCCGCAAGTACAGACTGGCCACCGAGAGAGGAATGGGCCCTCCAGGAAATGCTTCCCAGGCAACCACATCGATACCGCCATCCGGGTCAGCCTCTAGGTCCAACTCCACACATTCACAGGAACCGCCTGCAAAGAAGCCAAGGCTTAGGCTCAACGTTCGCAAACAGTCAAACGATGGCGACACGATTGCTGTCTCGAGACCCAAGCGGTCATCTACGGGGAGGTCTCGCTACTCCGAGGAAGCAGTCGAGTCGGACGGCGAGGCCGAGGAAGTCAAGGGCAAACAGTCGCCTGCCGATTCGTCTGCCCTCTCATCCTTGGACTCCATGTCTGTGAACGATGAACCCACGGAGAGCAACGCCAAGCGTGGCGGTCAGCGAGAGAGCTACGGTGATTTCATGTCGTACTACATCATGGATGGCGATGATGCTGAAGATGAGCCTTCATCGAAGCCCAGCAAACCAGAGCCTACCAAAGAGAAGCCTGCTACTAAGGCAAAGCAACGCCGTAAAGCCAAAGTGAAGCAAGCAGACGCACCAGCTGCACCTACGCCACCTACCCTTCCCGCAGCCAATGTACAACCTCAAGTCATCAGTCAAACTTCTAAGATGCCTCCGCCTCGGCAGACCTCGCGTTCAGATCCTTCGCCCCAACACATGCCCGTTCAGAAACCTGTCCCTGTACCTCCTGTTCCTCATCCACAAGCTCGGGCTCCACCCGGCACACGTCCACCAAACGTGCCCGCTCCCCGACCAGCACCACCTCCAGAGCCACCTGCCATGGAGGAGATCAAAGTCAAGTTTCATGCTCCAGTGCCTGATAAGGTTAAGAAGTTGCAGGCTTTGTCGGCAGCTTTGACCAATTTCGGTGGCGTTCCACCTACGAAGAAGACCCCCGAGCCAGAAAAGGAACCCAACAAAGCCAAGCCATCAAAATCGACCAAAGCTGGTAAGTCACTGCAGATTGGGTTTTCAAGGTCATCGCTAACAGATACAGGCAAAGTTCCCATCGATAACTTCCTCGCAATGTTTGACGATGATGATAGTGACAGCAAAGATGAAGCGGATTCAGAATCCCCGGTTGAGGAGCCCCGATACCTCGAACACACCGGAGAGCCTGACGGCCCGCTTACCTACGGAATTCAATTCATTATGAACGCATTGAAGTCGTGGGCACAGCAGCGTCTACATCAACAGCAGCTAGCTGCCATGCAACAGGGTCAAATGCCGCCACCTGCGGTACGCTCCGCTGCCAATTTAACGCCAATGAATCAACTGGACCTCACCGACACTCCCGAGGGCAAAGCAATTGCTGCTTTTCGAGACGTGGTTGAGTCCGGCTGTTTGCAAGTGAACGTCGTGATGCCAGCAGACCTTGCAAGCGCCGTTCGCCACCTTTACGTGCAAATCGACCATTTGATCAACCAAGGTGGCAAGACTCAGCCTGAACATTGGGAGTGCATGTCGTACGGTGCACAAATCGAAGCTCACGGATATCGCGTGAAACGATGGAAGGATCAACAGATGCGAGCTCAAGAGGAAATGGCGCGCCAGCAGCAGTATGCACAATATCAGATGATGCAAATTGGTGGTCAGCCCATTTTCGATGGACGCTCGCATCATGTTCAATTTCAACAAAGTCACCATCCAACCGAACGCAGACGCAGTACACCACACGGCCAGTCATCGAGTCGCCACCCACCTCGTGTGTCTCTGCCGGCCAATTCCGGCGGTCCTTCGCCCCAGTCATTCGGGACACCCCTCAATGCTCGTCCTGGTCACGGTCCCTACGATCTTCCTGGTGGTAGATCTGGACCTCAACACGGCTCCGCCGAAGCCCACACTGATAACGTGAGCTTGTTGATGGCGAACCTGCTACCTCGCTCTGGTCAGACCATGAAGTTCTCCTTCGCCCCATCTAACGAAGCTGCGATTCAGGCCTTCGGCGCCGGAGCTTTCCCTGCTATCAGCCAGGACCAACGTCCAAACCTGCCAAATCGCGGCCCCATGAATGCGTCGCCGCTCGCCAATGCTCCAACGTTGCCTTCTAACGCGCCTGAACGGCCTCGCCTCAAGAGCGACGATCAGCATGCCAGACCTTCATCCAGCCACCGCGAAGTCAACAGCGCCGAGGCGCACGCTCATCCTGCACAAGCTTCCAGACCAACGTCGGGATTCACAGCTGTCAATGCAAGATCGAAGTCCTCCCACGACACACGCCGCTCCTTCTCGATGGAAGAGCGCAAGTCGTCAAAGGCTCCGCAGCCAGAAGCTGTCATTCTGGACGACTGATTGAGTGTTTCACGAGAACGCATTCAGGCAGCGAGAACTCGCGCGAGGTACTTCTGCCATCATCACGACGGATACCCTTTCACGGCACAATGCCGAATGCCAGATGGCGTTTCGATTCGTTTCGTTATGTCCAGTAGTTTTAATCTTCTCTCTCTGGCCAGCGGAGGCAGTCCTCGGCGTCTGATTTGCTTTTTTTTTTTTTGTCTTGCATCGAGCTTTCACACCAAGCCCTGAAGCGAGAAAAGGCCTCCGTAGCGAGAACTGCCATCGCTCATGGGCTCGAATCGCTGAAAGAGGGAAGGTGGTGGTGGTCTAGTGTTTCAAGCCTTGGTGCTGTGTAATTATAATGCCCGGTAGTGAGTAACAGCAGTAATAATTCAAAGCCACTTCCCGTCCGAGCCAAATATTGATGAATCAGACGTGAAGTTCCGCGTGGTCGAAGAAGTCACTTTTGCAGCATGACGAGCTCACTCAGCTTTGGATGCCTTGAGGGTGCTTGTAGTGGATGCGTGCAGGTAGCACTTTGTCTGTATTTTCAACTGATCCACTTGATCATCGAAGTCTAGTCATCAATGTCTTCCCAGTTGCAGAATTGGATCATTCATCGAATTTGTTTTGGTTTTGATAACCAAGTATTGGAGGACCGATGTTTGGCATTTAAAAAAAAAAAAAAAAAAAAAAAAAAAAAAAAAAAAAAACTCGTGGTTTTCAGACGCAGAAATCGTCAAAAGTAAACTCAACCCCTTTTGATCTTCACAATGTCGAACTCTTAAAAGATACCTAGGTAACAGGATCGGTGGACATTGAAAGGCAAAAATGAAAGTCATGCGACGAAGGCAGGATTCGAACCTACGCCCCCGAAGGGAATTGATTTCTAGTCAATCGCAGTAACCACTTTGCTACTTCGCCTGATGATACGGATAGGGCATTCCTGCTATATATACCCTTATATTTTTCCATGGCCAAAGTCTACAATGTCCCGAAGCCTCCAGCGGGAGTAGCGAGACATAATTGACACAGAATCTAGCCATGGTGGGAGCTCCGGTGAATTGAACCTATGAAGCATCGAGACTGTCAAGGGTTTTCCCTGGAAAGATGCCGCCGCAAAGGATTTGGAGATTGGCTGCTATTGGACAAGACGTTGCTTCTCCCGTGGCTGTGGCCAGCTTCGGTTACTGTGCTCAAAAATCGCCATCAGTTTGACTGTAGGGTGGCCGTATATCTTCGGAATTGTTCTTGTTGGTCAGCCTTCCTAAGGTGTTCGACTTCGTCGCAAATTACGGGTGCACCAGTAACACGGAGAAAGACAGCATGATCATTGGCATCCGTGGCATGCTCGTCAAATATTATTATACGTATTCTGTAGTGGAAAATGAACACTGCCCGCAGCTCCCCTTCGAAGGTGTTCAAAAAGTGGAAAAGGGGGAGAAATGCTCACGGTTTGGTATCGCTGATCAATATTGCAGACAAAGAAAAGAGAAGGAAAAAAAGAAAAAAAAAAGAACCTGGCCCTTCTGTCGCCCATAACAAGACTTCCACCTCCCTCCTCTAAGCGAGAAATCCCATACTACACTGTGGTCGCAATCCTCACGCTCAGCACTGGCAACCACCGGCTCCGCCAGCGGTGCCCGCGTCTTCTCTCCTGCCGAGGTCCACACCGCCTGGCCTGCCTCCGGCTCCGCGCATGCCCCTCTGGCTGGCCTGCTCGATAGGCAGCTTCTTTGCGATCGCGGTAAACAGCTCCTTCACGTTCTCGGCGGTCTTTGCGGAGGTCTCGAAGAAGAGCAGGTTGGCTTCTTTGGCGTATGCCTCGGCGTCGGCGACGGGGACGGCGCGCTTGTCGGGTTGCTCGGCGACGAGATCGGCTTTGTTTCCGGCAAGTGCGATGACGATGTTCTCGTTGGCCTGGCGCTGGAGCTCCTTCACCCAGGCCTTCGCTTTGTCTAGTGAGCTCTGTGACGTGGTGTCAGCGGATAATCCGTGCGGCTACTGTCTCCCTGCCGCTGATTCGGTCCAATCTTACAGCTTGTGTAATATCATATACGACTACCGCGCAGTTTGCGTTTCTGTAGTACATGGGTGCCAGCGACTTGTAGCGCTCCTGTCCTGCTGTGTCCCAGATCTCGAACTTCACGGTCGTTTGCTCGTCAAGGGCCAAAGTCTGTGTGAGGAAAGCGGCGCCGATGGTGGATTCTCTGTAGTCGTCGAATTGGTCCTGGTCGCTGTGATCAGCAGAGATTCGTATGTTTTGAGTCTTGATGTATCCATACCTTCACAAAGCGCAGGACAAGCGAACTCTTTCCGACAGCCGACTCGCCTTGAGAGCATCAGTATACTGTGTGTACCCACGTCCATGATATCTTTTTACTCACCGAGGAGCACGAGCTTGAATTGCGCGAACCTGGCACCGCCAGGGCGACCGCCTTGCTGCATGCGTTGGGCCATGATCGGGCCTAGGGTGGATAGTGCGGGTTTGTGCTGCTGCTTTCGCCGGCGATAATGCGAAAAGTACTGCTTGAACGAGGTTGCGAGGTGGTGGATAGGTGGATGTTGGTAAAAGGGTGGTGTAGTTGGTGGGAGGGGTGTTGTTGAAGATGGAGATAGGTAATGCAGCCGCCTTGAAGCCACCGATGCGCCTACGGACGTCGACAGAGAGAGGCGGCGTGACAAGGAATCAACCAACGGCTGTGCCCGGCGCGGGATGACTTCACGTGCCAAACGCCGCTTGCTTCTCGAGACACAGCCACCCGCGCGATACGTCGCTCTTCGAGTGTGTTGAGATCTTCGGAAACCCAAAACATTTTCTGGAGCAGACACCACAGGAGTTACATATCACGAGTTTTCATTTGTGAGAGCTCGGACGCATTCACCAACATGAGTGCGACTCTTCCCTTCAGGGACATCAACGTCCATGCGTCGTCGTCATACTACGCCTTCTCATCACCCTCGTCGCCTGATGCCCCCACCCTGGTCGTCGACCGCCCTACTGGTGATATCAGACTCAGTGAGGGCAAGATCATTGGAGGGCACCGCGTCTCCAACATCCCAGGTATCCTGGGCATCATCCATCTCAAACTGGGTATGTGCAACAGACAGGGGCAACGGGAGCAACAAACTAATAATCCGATACAGACAGCTACATCATCACAATCGCCAAAGCCACTCCTGTAGGCAGAATCAAGGGCCACCAGATCTATCAGGTGACCGCTACCGAATTCCTGCCACTGCGGGAGCGTCAGGTTCACGATCCAGACGAGGACACTTACTTGACCTACCTCAAGACACTTCTCAAAAATGGCCCCATGTACTTTTCGTACACTTTTGATCTCACCAACAGCTTCCAGCGTCAGGCTGAGATGAACCCAAGAGAGCCTATGTGGGAGAGGGCTGATGATCGCTTCTACTGGAACAAATTCATCAGCTCGTCGATGATTGATTTCAGATCTGGAAAGGCTTCTGGACGGCTGTCTTCCGGAACGCAGCCCGCGATTGACCCGTACATCCTCCCTGTGATGTACGGTATGCTTCGAATCACCAACACCTCCATCAAAGGCAACGCCATGATGTTCCTGCTTATCACAAGAAGATCAAGGCACAGGACGGGCACCAGATACATGTCCCGAGGCATCGACGAGGAGGGACATGTGTCAAACTTCAACGAGACCGAGCAAGCCATCATTCTGAACGATTCCGGATCGAGCGGACTTTCCAGCTTCGCTGGCGACCAAGGTTACACCAATGGTAAACCCGTGGGTGGTTCGGAAACGCAGGTCCTCTCTTACGTCCAGACTCGTGGCAGCGTGCCCTTGTACTGGGCTGAGATCAACACTTTGAAGTACACTCCCAAACTCCAGATTCGTGGCATTGAATCCGCGACACCGGCTGCGAAGAAGCATTTTGACGAACAGATCAAACTTTACGGAGAAAACTACATGGTCAACCTTGTCAATCAAAAAGGAAGAGAGCAACAGGTCAAGGAGGCCTATGAAAACATCGTCAAGATCCTCCAGACGGACCCCGACGTGGAGAAGGAGGCCGACCGCAAGACGGCGGAAAGAGCGAAGATCATCGAGCCTGATCATCCTAAGGGCTGGTACGATCACTTGCACTATGTCTACTTCGATTTCCACAACGAGACGAAGGGCTTGAAATGGCATCGCGCACAGCTTCTTCTTGACCACCTCAAAGACGGCCTGGTCGCTGGTGGCTATTTCCACGGTATTGACATGCCCGCTGGTGGCGTCGATGTTCGCAACAGGCAGACTGCTGTGGTCAGAACGAACTGCATGGATTGTCTCGACCGTACGAATGTTGTCCAGTCTATGCTCGGTCGCTGGACCTTGACGCGCATGCTCATTGACTTGGGCCTGCTGCGCCCTGGTGAGAGTGCTCAGGATGATGCATCATTCGAGAGCCTCTTCAGGAACAAGTGGGCCGATAATGCCGATGTTGTTTCCAAAACTTACTCTGGTACCGGCGCGCTCAAGACAGACTTCACCCGCACCGGCAACAGGACCAAAGCTGGTGCACTGCAGGATTTCAACCGCAGTGTGACTCGTTACTTCCAGAACAACTTCGCCGACGGCCCACGACAAGACAGTTTTGATCTCTTCCTTGGCGCTTACAAGCCGGACACTGCGCCTCTAGGAGTCCAACACTTTGCCGACCGCAGACCTTTGGCCGTGCAGTCCATGCCTTATATTCTCGGCATGTGCGTGTTCTTTGTGTTTGTCAGTCTGAGCACGAACCGTTTGCCCGAGGCTACTGTGTGGCCGCTGAGGCTGTTTACCATCGCCTGCTTCGGTATCGCTGGATACTGTGCGAAGTTCATCTTGGGACATGGCTCGTTATACGTGAGTTCCAATCATCTTCTTTGCATATCGCCATCAATTGCTAACATTTTACAGGTCAACTGGCCGAAACTCAGCACCCCGCCTTGGGCTATCGAGGCCTACGATGACGTCCTTAACAAAGCGCACAAGGATCCAGTGGTCGGTCCCTTCCTTGGGAATGGCCGTAGTGACTCTGGCTACCTTGAGGAGGGTAAGAAAAGGCGCGAGTAGGCTGCTCATCACAAAATTTTTCAATTTCCTTTCGTCTATAGATAGCATTTTAATGGAACACCGGCCTTGGTACACATAGACCAAGAAGACCTGATGCAGATTTCCACATTCAAACCCAAAGCCTCGCACCATCTCATGAACTCCCATCGCCCATCTTCCCCTCCCCAAGCCACCAAGCAAACACCATCCCATACAAATCCGCAACGCCAAACCCAGCAATGACATCTCCCAAAATCTCCCTAAACTCCATCGGCTCCCCTCCGTTACCCACATACTCCAGCAACCGCTGGATCAGATAAACCTCGTGCGCGCACGTCGACTCAAACAGCGAGCGCAATTGCCACCTCTCATCAGGCAGCCCGTCGACCGGCCTGTACGTGCCCAGCATCCTCGTCAGCCCGTTCGGAGTCGGCAGCGGAATGTATCGCGCCCCGAAAGGGCATTGCAGGCGGTAATCGGGAGTGATGCCACAGTGCGGGAAGCCCAGGCTCTCCAGTCTGATCAGAGCTGGCGGGCTCGCGGCCCACCCGTCGCACAGGAAGGGCGAGGTGTCGCAGTTGAGCGTGAAGATGGAGGCGTTATATGCCGGTGGTGAGAGATAATACTGCTCGGCGACTTCGTTAAACGCCGAGTCGAAGCGTTGGCAGTCCTCCTTGTTTTCGCACGTTTGGTCGCCGGTGATGTAAACCCAAGAGTGGCGCAGGTCCTTGCGCATCCAATTCTGGTCTTCGGACAGGCGCAGCTGGGATTTGTAGTTGTAGGTCGTCAGGGGGGAGATGTTCCAGCGGTCCGGGCGGAGAATGCGGTCTAGTGCTGAGGCGACGGATGAAGGGTCGTTGGGAGAGTCGCTTTGGTATTCTATGTAGAGGGTTGGGCCGATGTAGAGGGAGAAGGAGAGGAGGGCCGCGATGGTGCTGAGGATTGAGAAGCCCGTACACCATTTGAGGAGGGTGAGGGTTTTGGTCCAGAAGGACATTCTGACGGGTTCTTTAAAGAGTTCCGTTCCTTCTATGGTTTTCACTTATCGTTGATCGATAGAACGGCATTCGGTTTGGCAAACGCTGCAACGACTGATTGATGTGAAGTCACAAAATCCCGAGCGTGGCCCGACCTCCGATCATCCTGTTCCTGCAAACTGTTAACACACCATCCAACATTTAACCAGGCCTATCGAAAGACCTCTGCCAGAAAACTAGAACATCTCAAATGGCTGCATTGATGTCGATCTAGATACCGAGAGGACATCACCTACCACGAATGGAGATGTGGCGAAGATGCTACGAAGTCAATCACTTCAAAGCTGACGTCGTCGCACGAAATTCACCAGCCCTCGCGTCACCAATTCTGCTTCGAAGAAACACTTCATCAAGGATTCCATCTCAGCTGTCTTGCAAGGTCTTCGACCATGAATAGAAACACCAGTTAAGACAGCACCCAAGGCCGAACTGCCGATACGACACAGCTGAGCCAGAACCGAATGATCTGCACATGCCCTCTGCCCTGATTCTCCACGTTCCCCAGCAATTGACAACTGCCGACAACACGCGTGGCGCATAAACACGAGCCAGCTATTGCCGCCAATGCAGCAGAAAGTGTCGCCTGTTCCAACTTCTGCGGGATGTCTTTGACGGAAACGGGTCGAGCGGCGATGTATTCTGCGATCATGTATTTGCCGAAGTGGTCGAGCGATGATGATGATCACGATGCGTGTTCGCTTCCAACCGTTCCCCTCTCCTTGGACAGGATTTATGAAGTCGGGGATGGCTATGTCTGCCCGTTGGTCTCCCATTACTTTCGGGTTTGTTCTGTGAATACAGGCAAATATGGCAGGACTTGCTGTTGAGGTTCATGATGGAGCGGTCGTTCAAGCGATCAACTTCGTACGAACATATTGGTTTCTGGTGTTACCATGTGCTCTGATAATTCGCTTCCTCTTTTACCGCTATGCCTCCCCTCTGAGACAGTATCCCGGCCCATTCCTGGCATCTGGTAGCCGAGCGTGGAAAGTATGGAGCACTTACAAAGGCCAAACCGAAACCGACCACATCAAACTCCACGAGAAATACGGTAAATGGATCTTGATCAACCTCACTCCTACGCGAATACTGACAACAAGCAGGTCCAATAGTCCGCATCGCCCCGAACGAGCTCTCATTCTCGTCCCCCTACGTCGCCCGCGAAGTGCTAGCAGCAGGCAAAGGCTTTCACAAAACCGACTTCTACTGGGTCTTCCCACCCGCCGAGAACCCAGACATCTTCACCGAAACCAACGAACAAGCCCACGCGCAGAAGAAACGCTACGCCTCCAACGCCTATTCCATGGCCTCCATGCAGAACCTAAGCGCGTACATCGAAGACACGCAGAAGCTGCTCACCAACCAATTAGACCGGAAATGTGAGTCTCTCGAGCGGACGTGCGATTTGGGCGAATGGCTGCACTTCTTCGCATTTGACGTTCTGGGTGAAATCGCGTTCAGTCGCAAATTCGGTTTTCTGGAGAGTGGATGCGACCTCGAAGGGGCCATCAAGACCATCGACGACGTGCAGTGGTACGACGGCATCGTGGGCCAGATCCCCGAGTGGGATTTCGTTTTCAGACGCAACCCTTTCGCCCGCTTCTTGCCGGGTATGGATCCCAGCAAAGCTCTCATAACGCGCATGGCGCTCGAGGAGTTGGCGAAGAGGAAGAGATATGGCGAGAAAGTAATCGATCGGAAGGATTTGTTGAGCCAGCTCATGGCTGCGAATGAAAAGGCGCCGGAAAAGTTTGGCGAGGGTGATGTTTTCGCCATCGCTCATGGCGCAATGTGAGTTCGCCACTACCTTCAAATCAGCTAAACTCAGTATCGAATTGCTCACCTCGCTTCACACAGCTTCGCCGGCTCCGACTCCACCGCGTCGACGATGCAATCCTTCAGCCACCACGTCCTGCGCGATCCCGCCATCCATACCCGGCTGCGCGCAGAGCTCGATTCGGCCTCCGCGGCCGGCACTCTGAGCGCTTTCCCGCAATGGAGCGAAACGCAAAACCTGCCCTACTTCCAAGCCTGCCTCAAAGAAGCGATGCGCATGCGTCCCGCCGTCGGTCTCAACATCACGCGGCTGGTGCCCGCCGAGGGCGCGGAGATTGCTGGGAAGAAGTACCCCGGCGGCACGAGGGTTGCCGTGAACGGGTGGGTGCTGCATCGGGATAGGGAGGTTTTCGGCGCGGATGCGGACGTTTACAGGCCGGAGAGGTGGATTGAGGGGGACGCGAGGAACATGGAGAGGTACATGTTCCAGTTTGGAGGGGGGAGTCATCTTTGTGAGTTTTGCTGCGCTGCTTTTGGAGGGTCTACTGCTTGTGGTGAAAACGAAGTGGCTGACTTTTTTCTTGCCGTTGTAGGTATTGGCAAGAATCTTGCCTTGCTTGAGATGAACAAAACGCTACCGTTGCTTTTTAGGGACTACGATCTGGAGCTATTGAAACCGCAGGAGGATTTAAAGTATCGCTCTACTTTCTTCGTCGTTCAACATGGCTTGGACGTCAAAATTGCAAAACGAAGCCGGGGGCCGCAGATTTAGCCCGTTTCCGCAGGTAGAATTTTTTTTTTTTTGGTGTATATTTTGTTACATGGCAGAGTTTATTGCGAGTTTTCACCTTCACTTTCCAAGACCTCAATCACGCCGCCGACGAGATGCAAGCTGCCGGTCACGAGCACTTCGACTTGGTCGTTGGGCGCGAGTTCTCTCGCCTTAGAGATGGCTTCCTCGATGGTGGAGAGAACGTGAACGCTGGCGTTGGGGTCGATGCTGTCCCATGAGCCGGCGAGCTCCTTCTGGACCTTCAGCGTGTCGACGTCGCTCTTGTTCGTGTTGATGGACACGAGGTCGGCTTTGAAACCGGCGTCTTTGTAGGTCGTGTTGGTGCAGAAGATGGCGTGCTTGAAGGGGTGAGTATCGTTCAAAGCAGTGGCAAGGGTGTCGTGCAGCTTGCGTGCGAGTGACGCCGCGTCTCTCGTTTGCTGGTTGAAAATGAGGATGCGCGTCTTGTTTGCGGAAGTCGTTTGCGACTGCGATGCTTCAGAAGCGAACCAGGAGGCAGCCATTTCGATACTCTCCAGAGTATGGCCGCCGTCGATGTACCAAGTGAGGCCCTTCTGGCGTCTGTCCGGCCTGACTTCGCAGCGTCCACCAAGCTTGACGTTCTCAAGACCGGCAATGAACTCCTGCGGCAGCTTTGTGTCCTTTTCGCGAGGATCAGGCAGACCGGAGTAGCCCAGCTTCTGCAGATGCGATGCGCAGACAGCAATGGCGACTGATGCGTTGGTCTTCTGGAAATCACCATGGAGGCCGAGCTTGATCTTGTCGAGAGCAGTATACTGAGGAACCTCAAGTAACTCGGTCTTTCTTTCTTGGGCTCGTTCGTGTAAGACCTTGAGTGCCGACGGAGGCTGCGGTGCTGTGAAAGCAGGAACGCCTTTTTTGAAGACGCCAGCTTTGTGCCAGGCAATGCTCTCAATGGTGTCGCCGAGCATCGCGGTATGGTCGATACCCAGGCTCGTAACACCAGTAGCTGACGGCTTGACCAAAATGTTAGTGCTGTCGTACTCGCCCCCGATACCGCACTCCAGCACTGCGGTTCCGACCTTCTCCTGCATGTAAGAGTGCAGTGCCATCAGAGTCAGGAAACGGAAGTACACAGGCGTGGTCTCTGTGCTCTTGGGATCATGGTGGCCGGCCTTGGCCGCGGACTCCTCCAGGCGATCCCAGACTTCGAAGAAATATTTCGCGAACGCTTCCTCGGACAAAGGCTGGTTGTTGATCTGGATACGTTCTCTGACGAAACGAAGATGCGGGCTGGTGTACAGCCCAACGCTCGTGGGCAGCCTTTCTGCATGTATGCTAGCCTTTGAAGGCAAATACTGGGCCAGGATCGATGAGATGAAGGAAGAGGTACTACCTTTGCCTTTTGTGCCAGCAATGTGAATGGGATTCAGCTGGTCGAAGTCGGCAGGCTATCCAATGTTAGCGATCTGCATGGGATAGAATCGAGATAACTCACACCTCATAGCCAGTCTTCTTGACCCATTCGATCATCTCCGGAATGGCATTCTGGTTCATTCCCTTGCCTGATTTTCTAATCGCATCGACGATCGAAAAGTTGCTCTGCAGCGTATTCAACGCCGCGACGGCGGCATTGTAGTCGCGCGCCATGCTGCTATAATGTGAGATGTGCTTCTGTAGAGGTGAAGTCGCACGTCGGAATGCGTGCGATATCAACATTGACACACCACTAGATTAGTTCATGATGGTAGATGCCAATTGTTCAGGGATATATGGTAGCAATATTTATGGTAGATTGCCGCACGATATGACGAAGACAAGCAAACTGCGTAGGGCGGGCGATTGTCCGTGCCGACACCGGACCGAACTTCCCAGCTCGGCCGATTGATTGGACCCTTGCAGTCAACACGCTGTGACGCGAGGCGCGTTGCAATCTAAAGCCGTGTTTCCATCTACATCGGATGTACTTTTGAGACATCCTCCAACAACCATCCTTTCTTCCTGTCACTGTCATCGCAACATTGCCCTCACATACGTCTGAAGATAATGGCTCGTGGGATCGAGGGCAACGAGATTGCCACGCCTCGCACGGCGCCCAAGAAGACTGGCGCTTCAACACAGAAATCTGGTGGAAAGCAACAAAGCATTGCTGGGTTCTTCAAGAGAACTCCTGGGCCGACCCCGTCAAGTGCTTCTCCTCTACCATCGAAGGTCCCGACCTTTGATCCGGCACCAAAAGAGTCTCAGTCCAGCGCTGGCGCAACACCTGTCCCAAGCAGCCTTCCTGTACCATCGTCAAGTCCACAACCCCCACCAAGCAGCCCTGTAACCAATGGCAGGAACAAAGAGAATGGTGAGAGATTGAGTAAATACAGCATTCCAAGCAAGTGACTGACTTGCTGAGAAGAAACTCCAGATGCACTCCCGTCCAGCCCAATCCGCAAGGCGAAAAAGAAGGTCAATTACGTCGAATCTGATGATGACGAGGAGGAGGATGTATTTAAGCCACTTTCTGGCAACGGAAGAGCTGCAAAGAGGAGGCGCGTTTCTACCAAAGAAGAATCGGACGACGATTTCGGCATGGACGAAGCGACTCAGGCGGCAATGGAGAATGACGATGGTGAGCTGATTCCGTTAGCTGGTCCGAGGCATTTGCAAGACGGTAGTATCCTCTACATGCTGCACTCTGCTTTGCATCGATATCCACTCGTATGCTGCACGCCGTATGCTGACGTATGAAACCAGATGACATGGACGATTTCATTGCGTCCGAGGATGACGAAGACGATGTGAAGCCGCGTCGGCCTAAGAAGTCATCGGCTTCATCATCTCGCAAAGCTCTAAGCAAGCCGCCGTCTCCAATCAGGGAAGATAGCGAAGAGATCCCTGCCACATCCACCGCGCAGCAGTGGAAGTTCGACCCAGACGCACCAGTATCGAACGAACCGAGAAAGCCTGCTCAGGCTAGGCGAACCGAATCCTCAGCAAATCAGAAGAAACAAAAGGCGCACGTCACTGAGCCCGAAAAGCGATACCCATGGTTGGCTCATATCCTCGATGCTGACCGCAACCCCATGGATCACCCTGATTACGACCCAAGAACGCTTTTCATTCCACCGCTCGCATGGCAAAAGTTCTCACCTTTTGAGAAGCAATATTGGGAAATTAAGCAGAAGTTTTGGGACACTATCGTGTTCTTCAAGAAGGGCAAATTCTACGAGCTGTACGAGAAGGACGCCACCATCGGCCACCAACTTTTCGATCTCAAACTCACAGATCGCGTCAATATGCGCATGGTCGGCGTGCCTGAGGCAAGTCTCGATCATTGGGCGAATCAGTTCGTCGCAAAGGGCTACAAGATCGCCCGTGTGGATCAAATGGAAACGGCACTTGGCAAGGACATGCGCGAGCGAGATCTGAAGGGCAAGAAAGAAGACAAGATCATCCGCAGAGAGCTCTCCACAGTGCTCACGTCTGGAACCTTAGTGGATGGCGGAATGCTGCAAGATGACATGGCAACATACTGTGCGGCCATCAAGGAAACGGAGAGAGACGGCAAGCCTTGCTTTGGCATCGCCTTTGTGGACACCGCCACTGCGCAGTTTCATCTAACTGATTTCACCGACGACGCGGACATGACACGGTTTGAGACTTTTGTGGCACAGACGAGACCTGGGGAGCTTCTCCTTGAGAAGAGCTGCGTATCCTCAAAGGCACTCCGCATCTTAAAGAACAATACCCCGGCGACCACTATCTGGAATTACCTCAAACCCGACAAAGAATTCCTGACAGCTGACAAAACCCGAATGACCATCGATGGTGAAGGCTACTTCGACAAATCTGTCGAAGACAGCGTTACCTCCTGGCCCACCGTGTTGCAAGAAGCCAAAGAGAAGGAGAATGTGTTTTCCGCGTTAGGTGCTCTCATCTGGTACCTCAAGACTCTCATGATCGAACGCGACCTTATCACTCTCGCCAATTTCAACTGGTACGATCCGATTCGCAAGGCCTCCAGCTTGGTGCTGGACGGCCAAAGCCTGATCAACCTCGAGATCTTTGCGAATACATTCGACGGAAGCACCGATGGAACACTCTTCACCATGCTCAACCGTTGTATCAGTCCTTTCGGCAAGCGCATGCTTCGTCAATGGGTCTGTCACCCGCTAGCAGACCCTAGAAAGATCAACCAGCGTTTCGACGCGATTGATGCCCTTAACGCTGATGGCACGATTATGGATCGATTCACAGCCTCTTTGGCGCGCCTTCCCGATCTTGAGCGTCTCATCTCTCGAGTGCATGCTGGCAGGTGCAGACCCCAAGACTTCGTCAAGGTTCTCGAGGGCTTCGAGCAGATCGAGTATACCATGTCCATGCTCAGCTCCTTCGGCTCTGGCGAGGGTGTGCTCGGACAGCTCATCTCTGCCATGCCCGATCTGGCCGGCGCCCTTGCGCACTGGAAAGATGCCTTTGATCGATCAAAAGCCAAAGACGAAGGATTGTTCATTCCTCAACCCGGCGTTGAGCAAGACTTCGACGAGAGTCAAGAACGTATCGACAACATTGTGAGTTCGATGGACAAACTGCTGGCCCAATATCGCAAACAACTTGGTTCTTCTGCTATCAAGTACACAGACAACGGCAAAGAAATCTACCAGCTCGAAGTTCCCATCAAAGTTAAGGGCACAATCCCTCGAGACTGGAAACAAATGTCAGCTACCAAGCAGTGCAAGCGCTGGTACTCACCAGAGCTTGAGGATCTCGTTCAAGACCTGAAAGAGGCACAAGAGATGCATGCTCAGACCGTGAAGCAACTTGCTGGTCGCTTTTTTGCTCGATTTGATGTCGACTACGCGATCTGGCTGGCTGCCATCAAGATCGTTGCCCAACTCGATTGCTTGATCTCGCTTGCAAAAGCGTCGACAGCGCTCGGCGTGCCATCCTGCAGGCCTGAGTTCGTCGAAGATGATAATGCGCGTAGCGTTCTGGAATTCGCAGAGCTTCGGCACCCTTGCATCGAGACAACTACCACGTTCATCCCCAACGACATCGCTTTGGGTGGCGAGTCTCCTTCTGTGGACCTACTTACCGGCGCCAACGCTGCTGGCAAGAGTACAGTCTTGCGCATGACATGTGTTGCCGTCATCCTAGCGCAAATTGGCTGCTACGTGCCTTGCGAGGCCGCCCGCATGACTCCAGTGGATCGCATCATGTCCCGTCTCGGAGCACACGACAACATCTTCGCCGGCCAGAGTACCTTCATGGTCGAGCTCTCCGAGACCAAGAAGATCCTGTCAGAAGCCACGCCCCGCTCGCTCGTCATCCTAGACGAGCTGGGTCGTGGAACGAGCAGCTACGACGGCGTCGCAGTCGCGCAAGCGGTCCTCCATCACGTCGCCACCCACATCGGCGCACTCGGCTATTTCGCCACGCACTACCACTCCCTTGCCACGGAGTTCATGCACCACCCCGAAATCGCCGCCAAGCGCATGGCCGTGCGCGTCGAACCGGACGCCCGCGAAGTGACCTTCCTGTACAAACTCGAGGCCGGCGTGGCGGAAGGCAGCTACGGCATGCACTGCGCGGCCATGTGCGGCATTCCCGACAAGGTCATCGCGAGGGCCGAGGAGGCGGCCAAGAGCTGGGAGCACACGGGCAGGATCAAGGAGAGCTTGGAGCGGGCCAAGGAGACGACCTGGTTGCCCCTGGGCTTGCTGAGTGATGTCAGCTGGTTGTTGAAGGGCGACGACGATGGTGATGAGGGGGATAATTTTGTCACGGATAGGAGTTTGGAGGTGTTGAGGAAGGGGATTGCTGCGTTGTAGGTCTGTGCTGGGACGGAGAGAGGGTGTCATTTTCTGTGCTTTGCTCTCATTTCCTCTGGCAAACCACCCATGCGGTGGAGTCCATGAGGAGCGAATGGCTTTTACTACTGTATGAATAGATGTCTACTTCAAGGCTACTGGCTCTTAACTTCACAAGATTGATCCAAATTCGCACAACAACATTCCTGATCATATCATTTCATCCTCCGGTCGTTGCACCAAACCATCCTTTCTCGATCAACCACTTTCGTGCTACAATCACCTCCCAACCTGCGCCGCAGTAGGCGGATGCCTCAACCGCCACACCGCCCCTTCGATCCCCACCATCTCCTTCCTCGTCACCCACGGTCTGCTACTTCCCTCACCCTCACCAGCACCAGCACCAGCGCCAGCATACAAATCCTCCAAATAAGCCCACTCCGGCGCGTCGAAAGCGCCACGCACGAGCACGACTTTCTTGCTCGCCAGAGACGCTATCTGCGCTTCGTCCAGAGGTGTGAGGAGGTGCAGTTCGCGGCGCTGGGGGTCGAGGCCGCGGATCAGAGCGAGGCCATAGCAGGTTGTGAAGCGCGGGTCGAGCGCGCGGAGGTAGCCGGTCTTTTGTGGCGTGGGGATGTAGGGGAGGGAGAGGGGCGGCGGGGTGTACTCTGGTGTTGGTGTGGAGGTGTTGCTGGTGGGAGAAAGGGAGGTCGAGAAGGCTTGTTCTAGCTCGGAGGTCGTGTCGGCTGCTACGAGGGCTACGAGCGAGCCGTCGAGGATTTCGGGCAGGTAGGCGGCCGGCACGCTTTGGCCGTAGGACATTGTGGCGAAAATGCCTGGACTGTCGTTGGCGTTGCTGCTTTGGCCGTCATCACCGTAGCGTACGATCCATGGCCGCAGCGAGCTGAGTGGCTTGCTGGTCCATTGGGGGGATTTCCCTGTCGGTGGTTTTGAGTGGAAATACGCCATGGTTTGCATTGCGCGGAGCTCGGCTGGAGAACGGATGGTGGAGCGCGGTGGCGCGCGCGAGAGGTTGAAGCAGTTCTGGCTGCGAGAGCGAGCGGTTTGTTGGAGCGTTGCGTCGATGCCTTCGATGGTTATGGTGTCTGTGATGGGGAGGAGGTCGTAGAAGTCGGTCAGCACGGCTGCGCCTAGGCCTGTGGTCCAGCCGCAGGCGTTGATGATGATGGGCGCGGGGCCCTTTTGACGCTTTCGCGCTTCCAGATGTAAGGCGAGCTCACGAATGCAGGCGATGTAATGGTCTGGGTCGTCTTTGAAGGTTGTTGCTGCGAGAGTGTGGGAGGAGATGAGGGTGTTTTTGAGGGAGGACTCGGAGGCTTGGTTTGTGAATGAGGGTCCGAGCATGGGTGTGTGGACTTCGACAAGAGAGATTTGGCCCGGTGGTCCGAATTCAGGCTGGCCCGGGTCGAGGTCGAGGTAGAGGCATCTCTTGGTGGGGAGTTTTGTAGTCAGGAGAGCGTTGCATAACTGTCGATTGAACGTGGATTTGCCAGAGGATTTGGGACCGATAGTCATGGCGCATATCGAGCCTTTCTTCTCCTCGGCTTTGCCGGTCAATTGTGTGAAGACCTTTTGAGTGGCAGAATCCGTCTCTAACAGATTCAGAGACCGCTGGAGGGGATCGTCGTGCGAGGTCTCAAGAAAGGCAAATGACCGTCCCTTTTCGTCTGCAGTCCAGATGTTGCGGAACAGGGGTGATAGCTTTTCCATCTTCGACATGCTAGACTTGACCGAAAATACACGAATGACAGTCGGACTTCTGCGAGCAATGATCGGGGGTAGGGCTTGCACAGAAGGCGTGTAGACTCGTTGAGGACCGGAAGAGCCATGAAATGCGCCACCGTAGACCGTTGCCGTTCCTTTAGTCACTTCCAGCGTATATTCTCCAGCAATGACAGCGACTTCTCCGGCTGTCATGGAAATCTCCAGACATGTTTTGTCATCTCGCAAGACACGTCGAGGTTCCAGAGCGAAAGAAGAAAGTTGCCTCAATGGAGTGGTCCTTGTTGGCGTCACGGCAGGCGT
>MSJI02000730.1:0-60498 GCA_001931905.2 Cladosporium sp. IMV 00045 | reverse complement strand
CGACAGCGAGAACGCGCCTCGCGTAGCAGCCATGATAGGTTGATGTTCAGATTCAGGAATGGTCGTGGTGTTGCGCGCGCCGAATGAGGTATCTTGAGAAGTTGAAGTCGGCTTTTAATACTCGGCGAACTTACCTCAAGGCTACAGCGCGCTGGTGCCTGTCCTGTGCCACCCAAACTCAAAGTCCGCGCTTCACTTCCCCACGCCGCCCAGCTTCTTCACACCTCACCACATTTTGCTCACTTCAAGGAAAATAAATAAGCAGATAAAGCATCTAGACCACATTTACTTTGGATCTTTTCTGTGTATATTGTTCCTGGTAAAAGTATGTCCGAGGAGCTGTTGGATGAAATAACATCCATCAATTCGATCTACGGCGACAACACTCTGATATCAACCTCGGAAGACTCTAGGTTATACGCTTTGACTCTTCCAATCAAATCAAACATATCCTTGAGGATTGAGTTCCCAGCAGACTACCCAGATGCTCCCCCTTCGATCCTTGGAACACAGCACATTGGCGACAACGTTGCCAAAGGTGAGGGTCAGCAGATTGTCGACTGTATCCGGGAGGTCCTTGCCGAGATCTATATCCCCAGCTCACCATGCATCTTTGATCTCATCGAGGAAAGCGGCCAAAAGCTTCAGCAGCTCGGCCTCGACTCAAGCTCAAGGGAAAAGGAGCAACAAGCTACTCAAGCGAACGGTCAGGACGATGGCCCCTCTGGCAGTCTCGAGGCGAATTCTGACGAATACCAGTCATTGGACGACTTAGGAGATCCTCCCCCATGGATATTATCAGAGGTCATCACCGAGAAAAAGAGTGTCTTCCTAGCTCGAGCTGCAGAGGTTTATTCCGTAGACGAGGCAAAAGGATACCTTGCCCATCTTCTTGGAACAGACAAAAAGGCTGCCAAAGCTACGCACAATATTACCGCTTGGCGAATCCGCGGCCAAAATGGCGTACAGTTTCAGGATTGTGACGATGACGGAGAAAGCGCTGCTGGTGGTCGATTGTTGCACCTCCTCGAGCTTATGGGTGTTTGGAACACTATGGTGGTTGTAACCAGGTGGTATGGTGGGATTCACCTAGGGCCAGATCGATTTCGACTGATCAATCAAGCTGCTCGTGACTCAGTTGTCAAGGGAGGCTTTTCATCTGAGACCGACAAGGAGACAAAGGAGTCCGGCAAAAAGAAAGGCAAGAAGTGAGCGCAGACAATCACTAGTGGAAGAGATGGCGCAAGATCAGCAATCACTGCAGACTTCACTCCGCGTGCAGGTTGCAGGGTGAACGTTGTTTGATCGCTTGCCGTATTTTGAGCCAATGGGAACGTGAAAAATTAGTACTGGGAACGCATTCACATGTATGTCTGCGCCTTAGACCTTTCTGTCTGCTTGGCGTCGTGACGCACTTGCAGCCTCCACACGAACAATGCTGCAGACAAACGCTGTCTCTGATCACAGACACCACAAGCGACGGCAAAACTGCAGTAGCCCTCCAGCTTCCGCCATCACACTTCGATTATCAAAATATCGCGCTCTACTATCAATTCAGTTTCCGTGGACTCCCAAGGCCAGAACCCGGCCTCATGCAAGCTTTGCGGCAAAGGTCCAGCGCGTCGCTGCGCTGTTCTGACCCCGAATCGATCATCCCACAATCTACGCCAGCGTTCTACTGTAGCAAAGAGTGCTTGAAGCAAGACTGGTCGTCGCACAAGGATGCCTGTCATGCCGCGCAGCTCGAGAAGGTTGCCACAAAGAAGCTTTTCGTGCCGGCGAGCTCTTGCAGGAAGCCTTTCTCGCCACCAGAGCTCAGGTTTTCGACATCAGCATCGAGAAAGTTCAGAAGCTTCACGAAAGCGGTCGCATGATCATCTTCGATGGCCCGTCAAGTGACCCTGGTCCAATCTCTTTCTCCGGAGATCCTGAAGATAGAGCTGCTCTATTGTCGTTCAACGCCGGTGGGGATGTCTTCCGGAGAATGATGCACGAGTTCGGATTGAAGGCGTTTGAAGGCAAGTCTTCTATAGTCACGCTAAATGAACTTTGCTAACATGCGAGAACGCTAGGCTATGTGGCGAAGGTCGAAGAGGTCGACGTGGAGATGCTGGTGAAACATATATTCATCCGCCGCCGCCCTGTGAACGATACCGAACTCATGCCCCTCTTCACTAAGCATCATGTTCTTCGCATCACCCTCAAAGATGGCAGCCAGTGGGCTGTGGACCTCGCTGGACCCTAGCATCGACAGCTCAAGCCTGTGTTGCGCTTTGTTGACTACAAAAGACAATATGTGGACAAGATCCTTGGTATTCGGCCCTATGGTACAAACATGGCCCATGGTTTCATGCCATTCTTTGAAAGAGCCCGAGCGTCCGATACAGATACATTTTCACGCGCGCTGCAAGTTGCGGAAAATACTATGTACCAAGACGACGAGCTCGAGGAGTGGCTCCTTCGCCACGCTACAATCAACGCTATCATTAGCGCCGAAGCTTCAGAATTCAAACGGTTGAAAGACCTGCTTGTGGAGCACCTTGTCACAGCTGCGCGTGAGTATCATAAGTACGCCATTCGTAAAGACCCAACGACCGCCGCAAAGCCCATCCCAGACCCTTCCATGCCAGCCGAAAACCTTTCTGAAGAGGACAGAGGTAGGATGGAGAGGAAGCGAGCCAGGAGACTAGCGCAGATGTGCCCAGAGGTGAGGGATTTCTGGTTGCGAGCAGAGGCAACGGGCGTACTTCTACCCTTGATTTGATCGCGACCAAACCGGAACACCTTACTGGTTGAGAAAAGGGGAGAAGTGATGTGGTTCACAGAAGTGCGGCGATGTTCGGAATTGAAGGGAAGGTGGAAGGGGGAGGGAGAGGTGATTGAATGAATGAAGGCTTGTGTTTTTTCGCGGGCCTATATGCTTTTTTTCCAATTCGGAGTCGACGGTGTTTTCACAGGAGACGAGGAGACATTACTCTCCGACAATACCCCTCTCAGGGGCTTTGTTAGAGGTATGAGCTGGGAGTCGATGATATATCCACAGAGGTCGGAGAGATGCCAACTCCTGATAACGCCTCTCTCGGTGGCTTTGTCAATGTTGTGGGCTGAGGGGAGGGGAGATTTTACTCAGATCGGGATCATGAAGCTATTTGCTTTATCATGAGACATTCACGAGGAATTGTAGTTCGCTATTTCATACTCGATGCTGTTGACTGACTCCAACTGGAAAAGATGAGATTATAGCATGTGATTTCCGATTTTCGTTCTCTTCACTCTCATCCACTCGCTCTGCTCGAAGACGAGTCCCACGAGAATGTAATGGGTACTACGAGTACTGCTTCAATGTCACTCCACTTTTCGCAAGAAGCTCTCCTATTAACGCAAAAATAACATTGTCAAAAAAATCGATCTTTGTGCAATAATGGGCAAGGCTGAAGAATCGATGTATCTGAAACGCTAGACAAGCGAGCAAATCCACTTCTCGGAAATCAGCCGCCGGAGCTTACAAACTTCACCCCTTCAGCCCTCGCTTGGAGCCAGTTGTAGCCGAATTATGCTAACGAAAATAATACATAGGAAAGCTGTTTGGAATGTCTCCGGATCTATGTTGGAGTTAGGGCTCGCAGTGCCGGTTGTCCAAACGAGGACCTAGAAGATGTTCCGCGAATCAACAACAACCGTGCCGCTCGAGCCGTCGGTCGACAACACAAGCTTTGGCCTTGCACAAGATGAAACAATGCTTGTTTTAATAGTCAAGAACGAGGCTGTAGCCCTATAGCCTTATAGGGCATGAGTACCACGAAAGGACTCGTACGATCCGGTGTTCCAGCTTGGCTCTATATCCTCAAGATCCATCCGACTGAGGCTAACCAACTGCCGCTAGTATGCGTCTTCTATATCGGTCAGGCGTCCCTTTCGGTAAGAGTGCTCGAATAGTCTGCAGACGTGCGTTTGTGGAGCCCAGAGATTGGAGAACCAGGGTGTTTATTATTTGGTAAGTATGCTGTAGTGGGTGAATCGGATGAAGCGGCAAAAGCTTCGTCCTTGGATCCATCGACCTCATGCTTGCACCTTAGGGGAGCAAGATACAATAAAGGCATACCTCACGCCGCCTTCACAACATATACAACCATCAACGCCTTCCTTCTCTCTTTCTCTACATCACCCCAGTCATTCGTTACATTTTTCACCATGCATCTTTTCACTTCCCTCACCACCGTGGCACTGGCTGCCACGTCTGTTATCGCTGCTCCGACGTCTATGGACAAGCGTGCCGACAGCTGCTCTTTCAGCGGCTCTGACGGCTGGTCCAAGGCCATTGACAACAAGAAGTCTTGCTCCACCATCACCCTGACCGACATCGAGGTTCCCGCTGGCGAGACTCTTGATTTGAGCAACCTGAAGAAGGGCACCAGCGTTGTCTTCAAGGGCACCACTACCTTCGGCTACAAGGAGTGGAAGGGCCCCCTTGTCCGCGTTTCTGGCGATGATATTACCGTCGATGGCACTGATGCTACCCTTGATGGTGATGGATCCCGCTGGTGGGACACCAAGGGAACTAACGGTGGCAAGAAGAAGCCGAAGTTCTTCTACGCTCACAAGATGACCAACTCTGTCATCAAGGGCATCGTAAGTTTACTTGCACCCTTCAACCAGTGAGCTTCTGCTAATATTCGCGAACAGACGGTCAAGAACTCGCCTGTCCAGGTCTTCTCGATCAACAACTCTGACAACCTGGAGGTCAATGGCGTGACCATCAACAACAAGGACGGAGAAGACAACGGCGGGCATAACACGGATGCTTTCGATGTCGGCGAGTCTAAGAAGATCACAATCGACGGCGCTACCGTCTACAACCAGGACGACTGCCTGGCCATCAACAGTGGAACCGACATCACTTTCACCGGAGGCTACTGCTCAGGCGGCCACGGTATCTCCATTGGCTCTGTTGGCGGCCGCGATGACAATGTCGTGGATGGCGTCAAAGTCCTTGACTCCAAGATCGTGGACTCTGACAACGGTGTCCGCATCAAGACCGTCTCCAAGGAGACCGGCAAGGTGAAGAACGTTACCTACAAGGGCATCACCCTCGATAACGTAAGTGCCTTGTCTTTCTCAAAGATAGAACACGGTTCTGACATCGAAACCATAGATCGCCAAGAAGGGTATCGTCATCCAGCAGGACTACGAGAACGGCTCCCCGACTGGCACGCCCACCGATGGCATTCCTATCACTGGTCTCACCATTCAGGACGTTACTGGCAGCGTCTCTTCCAAGGCTACCCCTGTCTACATCCTCTGCGCTAAGGGCGCTTGCTCCGACTGGACTTGGTCTGGCGTTGACATCGAGGGTGGCAAGAAGAGCGACGAATGCATGAACGTCCCTGGCGCTGCCTCTTGCTAGATGCTTTAAGTAGCAACATCTGCTTCTTGTCAATAGAGAACTCGGTCGGTGTGGTGTGAGCAAGCCCTTTGGGTCAAGTATGGAGCTGTCGGACAGATGGCGAGGACACCTGTATATTAGATTTAGATCTCTTGTTAATTAATCATTCTAAATCGTACATTTCGAGTTCAGCTTCAATAGTCAGAATCAGCCCTCAAAGAGCAGTTCTGGTAGCTCATAAGATCATGTGAATGGTGCATGCCTAGAGATTTCATGATTCAACCTCGTTCGAATTCACGAACGCGCGAAATGAGCGAGACTCCGAGCAGAAGCCCTCTGAATTCTTGAAGATTACGATTTTGTATCTTGTGTGATCCCGTTCGGTAATAATTCTTGAAAAAATAAAGTCGTCTGAGACGGTGGGTCTATTCCTCGAGTTGACCAGAGGTGAGGGACGCTCTGGTGTTTTGCTTTGCTGGGGGCTCAGGCGATCGCTTTTAGAAAGGAGATGATAGTCGCACATTGGCAGATTGATATCAGTACATGTAGTATCCGTAGAGTTCAATCCAGACTAATTGAGTAATTCAAATCTCCAAGTGACATTAGTATCTATAACGAGTCGTGAGAGTAAAAGGAAGAAGAGGACACAGCTTCTTTCGTCAATGCGTGATGTCTGCCAAGCTTCGACTTCCGTCTCCGAGACTCTCTACTTCCTCGCTGCTTTGCAGAGCAACCAGCTCGCCTACGCGACAAGAAAACGATGGGGCCCGCCGGTGGCCGCTGAAATATCGATATCGTCAATACGAACACCGACACATCCGACATATCATCCTATATGGCTTACAATATGGCGCGCGACGCCGACAACCCAGACAAAGCGGCCAAGGCGCACAGCGTCTTCGTTCGCCTCGTGCTGCCGCCATATACCATCCATTTCAAAGCGCCCAGATACATGAAAGAGAGCACACTCGAACTGCTGGATAAGAAAGTCTGCAAGGAGACTTTGAGGGGCACTGCGCAGAATGCAGCTGTCAGGGAGGCCATTGGCACCGATCCCAAGTTCTGGTCAGAGCTTGTTGCGCTCTTCAAGGCTGCCATCACAAGTCTAGAGAGAAGGAGCTTCTCGATATGGGACCCCACAAGTGTCGACTATGAGAGCACGAGTGGTGCGCTCATCGCAAGCCACTATCCTGGTTTGTGGAAAGATCTGGAGAGGCTGAACGACTTGATCTCGATCAGTCGCAATGTGCTTACTGTGGGTGATCAAGCTCAGGATTTGGCCGCAGAACACAGCGTAGAGCAGGAGGTTTTCAAGCTGGTCAACTGTGCTGTGCGAGTCACTGCCAGAGGATACGATGGCGACGCAGGCACAGGAGAGGAAGAGAAATGGCAGTGGATCGTGAACGCATACAAGAAGCTGCTTATCACCAGCCTGCAATTTTTAAACAACATGGTGGCGCAAAACGAGCGCCGGAAGCTCATGCTGTGGGTCAGTCTATTTGATAGTACCTCTGAGACGGTACTTGCGCCGGAGGACATTCCCGACACGACTTCGACAGGACTCAAGGATATTCCTTCAAATCCCACCCGAGAGCCGGAACCTCCTGTGACAAAACGCCATGTCTTGATGGCTTACGGAATGAACGGAGAGCAGGCTCTCAACCTCCAAGGATCGGTACCGCTCATGAAAGGTGATTGGAAAGCAATGCCCGAAGAAGCAAACGAAGGCAGGAAGACCATGACACCAAACGGATATGTGCTCTTTGTCAAGAGGAATCTGGACTTTTGTGTGGAAGAGTACCTGGAGAAATATCAGCGCGATCCAACTTACGCAGAAGTGTATCTCGATATGCCCAGACGGTGGATGGAGCTCGATCCGCAGGCCAAGGCTCATTATCAACGCAAATACGAAGATGCCCAAGAAAAGTATTTGGCGGACGTTAAGGTATATGAGGCGAAGCTGGCGCTTGCAGCAGAGAAACAACGTGCTGCAGCTAGGGCTGCAGACAATGCACAAAACAGCAAAAACGCCGAGAAGAGGATTGCACAGCTTGCAGATGTATTATCGGAAAGGTACAAGAGCGAGGCTCCAAGCGTGGCACCTCTGGAGCCCGGCGTGTACGGAAATGATGGGTCATTGAACTGGACTGAGCAGGGCGCTCAACCCCGACCCATCAACCATGATGATCTCAAGATGCTTTTTACCGCAGATGCTGGCACTAAGATTCTGGAGTCTGGGAAATCTGAGCTGATGAAGCGTTTGGAGGGATATGAGCCACCACCTCCACCGGACCCCAATCTTCCAGCTAGTCGAAACCCGGATGGCGTATATACGAGGCCACAAAGGACCGACATGGTGGGAAATCCGATTGAACGAACACGAACGATGAGCCACAGTCCGCCTCGACTTCATCCATCCGATCCTCGTATTCCACCAAGCCAACCCAAACCTCGTCTGCGGAGTGCGTTGCTGGACTCGGAGAATTTTGAAGAGGAAAGCCTGACATCAGACAGCGAAGAGGAGGAAGAAGAGTCTGAAGAAGAAGCGGACGAAGAGGAAGAGTACCCAGGCTCGACTGAAGATGGTCGGGGCCTGCTGACCGACGTTCCCCTCATTCTTGGTCCGAGTGAGATCGAGGTACTCCCTATGATCGTCATGAGCGGCATTGTACCGCCTGCAAACCAACTCGCCCAGTGTAAGACACAACAAGAGCGCAACGCGTTGATTAACATGCACACCGTGAGATGCCATCTGCTTTTGGCTCAAGACAACGGGCGTAACCTGCTCCGAGAGCTCTTGATCTTCGTCGCCGCCTGGGATCTACGGGAAGAGGAACTCTACTTCAAGTTCATGGTCAAAATCATGGAGGCCATTCTGCAGAACGGTCTTATGCCGTACGCCTACCATGCCTTCAGAGATCGATCGCGCAGTAAGGACATCATCTCGCCAGCGCAAGCGGTTATCATGAAGCTGCTCACGAATATATTCCGTGCACGCAGTGAAGGCAACAAGGCAGCAGCTGCCGCAGATCTCTCTACGCCTGCGCCCATGGTGGACGTCGATACGCTCCTGACCTTACGACCTGGTACGCCTTTGCCGCCGAACGTGCCACAAAGGGTTGATCTTCACATCCTGAATTTCATCTTCACGGAGTTCCGTCAACACATTATTCCGCAGACATGTGCACTTATATTCTTGCAAGGTCAGATTCACATGGGTCGCGCTTCGCCTGAGGATTTCCCGCTTAATTTGTGGGATATGGAACGGATGTATGAGGGTGTCTACCAGTACCTGGAATTTTTCGCGGTGCTTACCGAAGAGGGTGTCTGGAAGGAAATTCTCGGCGGTTGGGAGATAGCATCAGAGTTGGTGACGCTGTTGCGAGAGCTGGAGGGTGGCATTCCCAAGATGGGCGCGGCTAGCATGATGCAGCCTATCCCAACAAGAAGGGTGAGCGCGCCAGCCGGACAGGTTCCACAACGATCTTCTTCGGCAGACGCTCGCGTACCCAGTCAGCCTGCGCAGAGCCCGGCACCCGTCGCAGTCGAGAGACCATTTGACGTCGACGTATCTGACCCAACCCTGCCACCACTCCCTTTGCCCGTGCCGCCGCCGCAACCTCAGTCTCAGATCTTCGAAGCCGAGACGCCACTGGCGTACCCAGAAGATGCGCAAGACGAACCTTCAGATTTCGAATGGCGAAATCTCAAGAAGCTCACAGTCCTTGTGCTCTCATCTCTGATCTGGAAGAACCGCATGGTCCAAGATCAAGTCCGCGATTATGGTGGACTCGAGGCTCTGGTTGGGTGTTGCCGTCACGACGAGCACAACCCTTACATCCGCGAGCATGCCATCATGTGCCTGCGTTTTGCTGTCGAAGGCTGTGAGGAAAACGCCAACGTCATCAAAAAGATGGCCGGTGTGAGGCATCTCCAGGGCGGCGCTGTCACTCTCGGTGCGGTTGAGGACGTTCCGAGGGAAGTGCTCGATACAAATGGCTATGAAACTTTCATGGACGGCAAAGGCCAAGTAGGCCTTCGACGAAAAGAACCTCCGAGTGTACATGGAACATCAACATTTGGCGGCAACAGCGGCTTCCCCTCTGCATCTGCAGTCGCAACTGGTGCGGGTGTCAGCAAACCTCGTCTGCCACCTACCACAAAGACTACCGCCGAGAAGGCTGCAGAACTCATGCAAAATGCCCTACGAGATCTACCACTGGGCGACAAACTTGTCACAGATAAGCAAAAGGCCGAGGCACTTGCCAAACTGGATCGGGCGTTCGAGAGCACAGAGAGAGTGCTTGGTGGTGTAAAGGGTGTCGGCAGAGGGAAGTGAGAATTTTGAACTTGTAGGATAGATTATTGATATCAGCTGCGCTTGTTGGACTAGGCTTGAAAATGATACCCCGTTTGCTCTTCACCGGCTTGAGTCCTCGAGTTGACTTCTTCCACAGTTCGTTACGTATGCATGGGGCGGAAGCCAACGTTCGTGGCGGCGCCTCTCCCGCACTTTTTATAAGCGAGGGGCAAAATTATACAGCAAGCTGAAGCGCTAACAAGAACAGCAGTGCCTTCCAGCTCTCTTCTGATGACCCTACCATACAAATTCGTTGTTTTGCAAAGGTCAAGAGTTGAACCGCATAAGACAGTGCAGTATATGACATTTGACAGGACCTCAACATCTGCAGCGACACGTCAATCAATGGCCAGCAAAACGCAGGTATTGGACGCCACATGCCGACTTCAGGAGGTGAGGCTTGCTGTGAAACATACCTGTACGGGCCAGACGCGTCAAAGCGCAAGGCGTGAACATGCCGTGGCGATCATTATCCAGCAGTTCTTCAGGTGAAGTGTTTTGCGTTCTTTGCTATCCTTCCTTCTATCGTTGATTTTTGTGGGCCATTCTCGCTTTCTCTGTTGCGAATATCACTTCTGTTGCCTGGTGCACAGAGCAGTCGTTCTTCGCGGTTCAGTCTGAACGCCACAATTTCATCGTTCATCATGTCGTTTTCTTCGTCGAAACCCAGCACGCCGTCACCGGATCCGAAATCAATCCTTCTCTCGGATCTCGAGTCTGGCGGCAAGAAAGCCGCAAACTTAACCATTCACTCTGTCGACACTTCAAGCGTCCGTCCGGTCCTGGGTCGTAGGAAAACCACGCACAGCAATCTTGACTGTGCGGCCAAGCCACCGGTGTACGAAGAGGAAGAAGACGCTCTTACGAAAGTCGGCAATTTCCTCTGGAAGATCCACAGCGCCAACATCCTCACTCGCTACGCTCTGTACATTCTCCCCGTCGGAGCACTGCTGGCAGTACCCCTCGTACTTACTGACACTGTCTACAAAGATGCCAGAGCGGAAGGCGTCAGGCTTTTGGGCATCTTCGTCTGGATCGAAATTCTCTGGATCAGTCTCTGGCTTTGCAAGCTCTTCGCGAAGACGGTGCCGTTCATCTTTCAATCGATATGCGGACTCATCAGTACCGGCATCAGGAAATACTCCCTGGTACTTGCTGCATTGGAAGTTCCAATCTCGCTCTTCTTCTGGTCAATTGTCGCTTTTGGTACAACAAATGTGATCTGCGCATTCCAGAAAGAGTGTGGACCCGCTGGGGGCTGGCTTGATACCCTCAAAACCGTGTTCAAAGCGGGGATCATCGTTGCTGCGATCTTCCTTGGAGAGAAGACACTGATTCAAATCATCAGTATCAACTATCACCGCAAGCAGTATGACGAAAAGATCAAAGAAAGCAAGAAGCTGATCCGCCTACTTGATCTACTTTACGACGCATCTCGCGCACTGTTCCCCGAATACTGCAGGGAGTTCGAGCTGGAAGATGCAGAGATCCAGGGCAACACTCTAGCTGAGGTTCGAGAGGCCATGGCGAAGGCTGGTGTTGGCACCAAGATCTTCAACGACATGGGACGCGCTCGGGACAAAGTCACGGCGGCTTTTGGCGTGATGGCCTCGGATATTGCTGGCAAAGAGATGTTCAGCACGACAAGCGCACACTCTGTGGTGATTGAGGCACTGGAAACCGAGCGTGGTTCGAAGGCGCTCGCCCGCAGACTCTGGCTGTCTTTCGTTGGGGACAGCAGGGATGTGCTTCTAAGAAACGACCTCATTGAGGTGCTTGGGGAGTCCAGAGCAAATGAAGCGGACATCATCTTCGCGGCTCTTGATCGAGACGGCAATGGCGATGTCAGCATGGAAGAGATGACTATGCTGGTCGTGAGTGTAGGAGAAGAGCGTAAGAACCGAGCGACGAGCATGCAAGATATCAGCCACGCTATCGGCGTCTTGGATAAGATCCTAGGCTTTATTGTGCTGCTTGCGATCGCTTTGATCTACGCCACGTTCTTCTCCGCCGCATTTGCGAGCAGAGCTACGCAGCTTTGGACGACGTTCACGGGTCTCGCATTTGCTATTGGTGGCACGGTGACTGAGTTTCTTGCGTGCATTATCTTTCTCTTCGTCAAGCACCCTTACGACGTGGGCGACCGAGTCGATATCAAAGACGTCCAACTCGTCGTCGAGCGCATCTCCCTCATGTACTCGGTCTTCCGCCGCATCGACTCCGATAAGACGGTGCAAATCCCGCACAACGTCGCCAACACCCTTTGGATCGAGAACGTTTCACGAAGCAAGTCAATGAAGGAGCAGTACAACTTCTCCATCTGCGCGGCTACCACAAATGCTGATATCTTGGCTTTGCGCGGTGAGCTTGAGAAGTTCGTACAAGCGCCTGAGAACAAACGTGACTTCCAGAATGAAATCGATCTAGAGTTGATCAGTGTGGGTGATCTCAAGCAGCTGGATCTTAGGGTTGAGATTAGGCACAAGGTAGGAGTAGATCTGGGCCCCACAGATCCCTCCAACACACTACTAATGTTCGCGCAGTCCAACTTCGCCAACGAGCATCTTCGCCAAATTCGTCGCAACAAGTTCATGTGCAAACTCCTAGCCACCATGCGCAGCATCCCCATCGATCCACCAGGCGGCAACGACGCAGCCGTCGGCAGCTCTGAGAACCCAACCTACAGTGTTACCGTCTCTGACGCCGAGGCCGCCGGTTTCCGCACCGCTCGCAAGGAAGAGTTGGAAAGCAAGCGCCTATTTCCCGCCGACACTTTGTTCTCTTCTTCACCAGCGGACGGCGTCAGTAGCGCGTGGGAGGCGAATGCTCCTGCTGCCACTACTGGCGTGACTGGACGTCGCGGGCCTGGCACGAATGGCATGAGACCTAGCCAGGAGACTGCGCGAGTTTCGCGGGAGTCTCTGAGGCTGGGGCTGGGGACTTATTTGCAGACAGGAGGGCTCAGGTGAGCAAAAACTTAGTCCGAGCATTTCATTAAGCGTTTGAGCGAGTGGTCGAATAACATGTTTTATACGAGCTACGGTCATTTTCTGGAGTTAGATAAAAAGTCATTTCCACACGCTACTTTGCACTCATGATTGACGCACTCTGCTACAAGTCCTTGACCAGGAATGTCGTCCCATTGTTACCGCCACTCGTCTCCCCTTTCTCTCCGCTAGCACCCTCATCCAAAACCTTCAGCAACACCGAAAAGCCCATAGCATCGTAAAACTTCCCAGCACTCTCGTTAGCAGCCTCCATACCCAGGAAAACGCTCTTAGCTCCCTTCGCCTTCAGGGAGTCTAACATAAGCTCGATCATCTTCGCCCCCCATCCTTGTCTCTGATGAGAGGGCAAAATGTCAATGTGAAAATGCGCCGCGTACCGCTTGCCAAGCATCGGAGCATTGAGATTCAGTAGATCCTCAGGCCGGTTATACAGCAAATCGAGCAAATGGGCCGGAAAATCTTCCTCGGCTTTCGGTCTCGCTATGCCTTCTGCATCATAGTCAGGCGGTCTGCGCATGCCTTGAGGTGGCTTCTGGTCGAGAGTTTTTGTGAAATCCACCCGCCACCGTCGTGCGAAGTCGGTGGTGTCTGGTGTGCCGAGGATGTAGCCGACTGCCTCACCGGAGCCGGAGTCAAGGACGAAGCATGTGTCTGGTGCAGGATTGGGTAGGGGTGGCAGAACATATTTGAACCGATCGTGGCAGCGGGTTCGCTTTTGAAGGCTGGTCCTGCTGTTACGCGGAAGATGTGGTCTAGAGCTGGGGTGTCGGCCGAAGGATTCACGGGGCGGAGGAAGGCCATTTTTGGTTTGGAATCTTGCGTCGGAAGAGTGAAGCAGTTGATTTCCTGAGTTTTTTTGTTGCAATTCGTAAATAGTCAATTATTGTTGCTGGTGTACATCGCGGCCTCTGCAGTTTCCCGCGGCAATCGTGTCCTCTCTCCTAGGTACCTCCTAGCGAGGTACCGACTGATACCATGTGATTACGTGAGCCGAGTGGTTACAGAACCAGCAATGTTACAACAACGGGCCTCGCCGGTTCAATTCAGCCAAATTGATGCATTAATTGCTGATTAGGTCTGTTCTATCTGATTTCTAGGGTGCAGTTTTCGCCAAAGCGCGCTGTTCACTCCTGTTATTTGCAACATAGGTATTGTAGTGATAAATCCATCAACAATGGTGATCTGGCGCATCTTTCGCGTGAGCAATCTATTGTTACTGGTCACTATGGAACAGTCCCGCTTTTGTTTATACGAAGCTGATCTTGCACCCTTTGATTGGACGCCAATTTCCTTTTCCAACAACTTTTCGTCATGTCAAAGATTGACAAGAACACAGATGAGACACTCTCATCAAAACAGTACGTCAATGTAGATTCTGCCACTGACAACGGACACTCGCAAATCGATGATTCCTTATCATGTCACGTCCCGTGACCGATCCTGTTGATGTCTCATCGATGTGAACGGCTTGTACGTCGAGCAGGGAGCTTTATGCGGCGATTTCTTGTAGAGCCGCCTTTGTCGATCCAGCCTCTCCAGGGGTTGACACCGTTGTTTCCAAGTTCGCACTGGTGTTGAGTTTGCCATGCATTCCGTGCTCATAATCTGTCGGAAGACCCGTCAAAACCCATGGCTTTCCTCCACCAGCCATAGACTCCACGTTGATGCATTTGATTCCCGAAATCCTTGACAGTATCTGTCTCAAACAAGCCGCTTCGCTTCGAATGTTCAGCGTCAGGGGAGTTTTCGCGACGAACTATCGCCACTTTCGAGACAAGTTGGTAGTCTTTGTAACGCAGTTTCTGTGCAGGGTAAGAAAAGCATCCTTGGTTGCCAGGCTGTCATTTTGGGCCACGTGGCAACACCACGCGCCCATCGTGTCCACCTACCTGCACGGATTGCACCCATTGAGATACGTTCTCCTCTTGTCCTTCGACGTACATCACACCTGGAGCGCCACCACTTCGCAGGAGCGCATAGACTTCATGCGAGCTTGCTGCTTGTTTGAGTTTAGCAACCTTCTTCCGGGACGTGATGTGATGCGTGCGGATCAAGGCATTATGGATGCATCGCATTGCTTTCTCCACAATGCCATGTGTCTGTTTTGCGCGTGTATGGTTTGAATTGGTGCGGCACTGAGAGGTCGTGTAGAAAGCTGCACGTGACTTCTTCTGTGGAGAATGCCGTCTCAAATCGAAGAATGGACCGCACCGCTCCGTTCACTTTGAGCTTGTCTCCACTTCCATCTTTTCGGTGAGATGTCGTACGCACCGGGACTCCAGAAAAGGCCCATCTTTATTAAGATCAAGGAGAAAAAGTCGAAGACCTTTTCGACGGCGGCCCCAGCGATTCCAACGGTCGAAAGGCCGAAGAGTCGAGCCCAAAGAAAACGCCAAAATGGATGCAATTTTACCCGGCCAGCATGCGTGCTTTTGACGTAACTAAAGTCTCTTCTCAGCGGTCGCGTCAAAGTCGTCTGCCGTCACGCCATCGATGAGAACGGGATGAGTTCGTCGATCCAGTCGTCGTCGACTCTCCCACCCAATGGTGATGGCTGTACAGGCACAGTGGCAAGACTTACTCTTCGGCTAAGACAAACAGCGACAAGCATTATGGAGCCAGCCACGCGAGGGGGCGTGGCATGGCTTGTGTGTGCTTGAGTAGCAAGGTGAAAGAGGAGTACTGTACTCTCCGACTCCGCTGTAAGGTACTGCTATTCCCCGGCGGCCTTACTACTCGAAAATGCACCGCAGAAAACGCGACTCTAGGCTCGAGTCGTGTTGATTTGAAATAAGTATTTCTTGACGTCTCTTCCTCTTGCGCCGATCCCTTTCAATTATTTGAACCGTCTGTCTCTCTTTTTCTTCGCACCTCTGCTGTATTATCAGCCCATTACTGCCATCATGGCTAACATTTCGCAAGATCACGCCTTTGGTGCTGTTACCAACGATGCTGTATCAAGCAATCAAATCAATGGAAAAGTCGCAGGCAAGACTGAAGCCGCTATGGCTCTATCATCGCCTGATTCACCTGAGCTCTCATCAACTGGAAGCTCGGATCTGGACGACAACTACAACCTCTACAAGCAACACGAAGGCGAGGCGCCTGCAGATGCTACAGAAGCCAAAAGGGTTCTCAGAAAAGTAGACTGGCGTGTCATGCCCGTTTTGTTTACACTTTATCTGCTGCAATACCTCGACAAGAATGGACTAAATTATGTATGTTGCCTTCGAGCTGTCATCCCAATTGATGACGTTCATCTGCCTTGTGGTCCCTCGAGCATTTACTGACTTCAGTGCGCGTGACAGGCCAGTGCTTGGGGCTTACAAGATGACCTCAACCTGATCGGACAGCAGTATTCATGGCTCGGCTCGATCTTCTACTTCGGTTACCTCATCGCGCAATTTCCGGCTGGGTGGTTGATGCAGAGACTGCCTGTGGGAAAGTTCCTCGGTTTCACAGGAGTCTCTTGGGGCGTCATCTTGATGCTCACTCCTGCGTGCTATAACTTCGCCGGTATCGCCGCCAATCGCTTCATGCTTGGTCTTGTGGAAGCTGCCGTGAACCCGGGCTTTGTTTTGGTCATGTCGATATGGTACACCTCACAGGAGCAGCCCTGCGCCTCGAAATATACTACTGCACCAACGGTATCGCTACGATGTTTGGCGGTCTTCTCGGATATGCCATTGGCCACATCACGACCGGTCTGGCACGCTGGATGTACGTTTTCATCATTTTCGGGGCCATGTCTCTGGTCGCCGGTCTTGCAACGCTCCTTGTCCTTCCGGATCTGCCGTCTACGGCCAAATTCTTGAACCAACGTGAGCGTGCCGTTGCCGTTGAGCGAGTCGCTGCCAACCGCCAGGGCGTCAAGAACCACAACTTTAAGATAGATCAGGTCTGGCAAACACTGGCCGATCCTAAGACCTGGATTCTCTTCGTCCTTGCAGTCTCCGCGCAGGTTCCCAATGCTGCCATCACCAGTGTGAGTCTATCCCACCCAGATGGCTTTCTGTTCTATCACTAACGTGGCTTAGTTTACCTCTTTGATCATCGGAGGTTTCGGCTTCGACACCTTGGGAACGCAATACCTGCAGATTCCTGGCGGTTTTGTTCAATTTGCGGCTCTTTTGGGAGGTGGCTTCGTCTGCAGCAAGTGGCCCAACTCTCGCTGTCCCACCATGATTGTTGCCAATTTGATCTGTATCGCTGGTGCCGGCATGCTTGTTGGTCTGCCCGATGATAACAAATGGGGCCGCTTGGTAGCCCTTTGGCTTTGCTACTTCCAGGGCCTGGGTTTCAGCATGAGCTTGACGATGATCAGCAGCAACATTTCTGGATACACCAAGAAGCAATTTACTGCCGCTTTGTTGTTCACTGGTTACTGTGTTGGCAACATCATTGGCCCGCAAACCTTCAAGGACAGCGAGGCTCCGGGTTACCACTCAGCATACATTGCGTACGTCGCTTGCCCATTCAAGATTGATCAATGCCGTGCTAACATCTCCATAGCATGTTGGTTGGGTACTCTGTCAAGTGCATGTCTGTGGTTGTACTCTACTTCTACATGTGGAGCGTCAACAAGAAACGTGATCGTGAAGCCGCTGCGTCGGGTCTGTCGTCCGAGGAGATTGAGAAATCTGGCATTGAATGCGGCATGCAGGATATGACTGAGCTGCAAAATAAGGCTTTCAGATATGTGCTATGAGCCATGAGATTATGAGGGTATATCGCATTACGCAATTGCATTTTTGCTGATAGGCCATGCAGATCTGTACTGCCGGTTATGTGGTCATTCAGGCATTCAATGGTTATCAAGCAATCAAACCTAAGCTGTCTAGATCTCACTCTCAGAAATGCTACTACACAACCAGCGCCTCTTTACCAGAGGTTCCATAATACCATAATCAACAATCACCGCCTGCTTTATTGCGAAGGAGCAAATCTACTTCAAAGATACTACGCACCATGTCTTATGACCCAAATCAGCAGTGGCAGCAGCCCTTCAACCAACAGCAGCCGTTCACTCCCCAACAAGGGACGCCGAACCAACCGATCCCAGCCGGAAATCATCCACACAGCCAACAAAGCTACAGCTGGGTAGATGGCAATACTCAGGTTCATCACCAACAGTCACAGCAAAGCTGGTCATGGCAGAGTCAGAGCGTTACTCAGACCCCGGCGATTGTTCACTCTCCCCAATTACCACCCGTGGCAAACACGCTTCTCATGCAAAATACCTCTCATCAGCAACTACATCAATAGCTGCATCAGAATGTCATGGCCCATCGCCAACAAGCTATGTCCCACCACCAGCAGGTGATGGACATGCATCGGAACATGGCCGCTGGTTTGGGCAGCATGGCTACGATCACACAACCTCAGCAGCAGCAGGCTCAGGTCTCATACCAGGCCATATCATCGCCAATACCGCAGATACAGTCCCAGCAGCAGCAAGCTCAGGTTTCACATCAAGCATTCTTATCCCCTGTACCGCAAATACAATCCCAGCCGCAACTCCAGATCGGTTATCAGACGCCGATGACACCTGCTCCGGTCCAGCCACAGCTTCTGGACAATGGATATCAACAATATCAACAGCAGCCGCAATCTGCTCCACCGCAACTGTCTCTCGAACAGTCTCAGAACTATGGAGCCCGTCCCCCAACGGCAAGTCCACAGCGTACTATGTCGAGGCTCCCACCTGCTCACGGTTCGCCGCCTCAAGTCAATCATCCAGGCCCACAAGCACAGCGGCCACAACGCATTTCACGGATCGAGCAATTCGAACAGCCATCAGAGACACTGGCTCACCACAGGCCAATCACAGAGAACTATGACGACCGCTTCGAAGTCTTAGAGCGCAGGCGTAATGAAGATATCAAGGCCATGAATCGAGAGGGGGCCGAAATGAACAAGCGCCTCATCGGACTTGAACAATCAGGTAAACAAAACCAGCAGGACAGCGAGGCGAAAGACCAAGAGATTCGTCGCCTGAAGGAGCAGATTGCGGCCAAAGAGGCCCAGCAGCATCGGGATAAAGCGGATCAAAATCGTATCCGCGAGGTTGAAGACTCCCAGGCTGCTGTGGCAAAAGTGCGAGAGATTCGTCGCCTCAAGGAAGAAGTTGCCTCGATCGAGCGTGCACGCCGCGAAGATGCCGAGCGAAACAGCAAGCAAATGGCAGATCTGGTCCGCTCACAGGCAACCTCGCCTTCTTCGGCTGAAGCTTTCGATATGAGTGCGTTGCAAAAGATCATCAAAGAAACGCAGGCGCAGCAACTGTCCGCCAAAGACGTTGAACGCGTAATCGAAGACCAGGCCAGCGTCTTGCGGGCATGGCTTCAAAAGCGGATCTCCAACACGCCGGACAGCAAATGCAAGGTGCACTCAGTAAAGTCCTTCCAGGGCTGTCGGAGGCGCAGGTCCAGCAGGCCGTGAATAGAGAACTCAAAAACGTCATGGAGGACGTGGCGAAGCGTGTGAATCAGCAGCGGCTGCGCCAACAACAGTTCCTTGCGGAGAGCCAGCGAGGGGACCATCCTCAGACTTCTGAAGAACGACTGCAAACAGATTCCATCATCGAAGAGCTTCCGGATGATATTGTCGGTCCTGAGATGGATAGCAATGTACATCCCCAGCAGGCACAGAAGAACAAAGCCGCTTTACCGCCCAAAAAGTTACGCAACGTGAATGCGCAATTACCATCTCAAGTTCCAGCGGCGACCATTAATGCTCCAAACGAGCATCAATATGCTGCATTGGAGGCTGCTCGGCCAGCTGTCGGCACTCAGGCAAAATCGATCGCTCAGCAAGCAACGCAACACAGAGCGATTGAGGTACCTTCAGCGCTGGACATGGTATCGGGAGGCACGTTGACTCGCTCGGCTCCTCGCAGTACAATGGGCGATGCGTCGACTCAATCCAGTGGCAGTGGCGAGCTTGTGCCCCGGGCAAGACAGAATGCTCAAAGCTCGACGCAACACAGCGCGATCCAGGCGCCTTCAACATCGGCCCCAGGACCTAGAGGCGCATTAGTTCCTTCGGGTCCACAGGGCGTAATGAGCAATGCGTTGGTTCAGCCCAGTGGCAGCAATAGGCTTGGGCCCCAGGCTAGAAGGGTTGCTCAAAACACGATGCAACAGAGAGCGATTGAGGCACCTTTAGCATTGGACATGGTACCTGGAGGCGCGTTGGTTCGCTCGGCTCCGCACAATGTCGCGAACGATGCGCTGGCTTTGACGAGTGGCATTCGCGAGCCAATTGAAAACCTCAATGCCGCCGGTTTCCCCCAGGCATCCCAAAGCGATGGGAGAAGAGCCGCGCGTCCGCAGCAATTAGAGGCTGGCAGCTCCCAGAAGCAATTGGGAGCACCACCTCTCGTTCAGCCGAGCGGGACAATGAGTCAGGATCTCGTGAGACAAGGTACTGACCTTACGAAGAGACCTCGTCGATAGGTGTTGGTGTTCATATTGATCCGGCTGTTGGCGCAGATGTGTGGTAGATAGAATATTCATTCCATAGGCAATCAAATCAATTCTTCATTACAAGCCGTATCGTTCATAGCCGTATGCTTCAGTAACACCATCGCTAACCCTAGAAACACCCGCACATATGCATTTCAAGAATCCACCACCTCTTACAATCCCAAGCTCTTCCTCACGTCGGCCTTGACCCTGCTCTCGAACTCTGACCTCCTCTCTCTCCACATTCTGGCCGCATCGACGTTCGCGGGACTCTCGTCGTTTGGCTCAGCGATCATGCTCATGACACTGATCAAGATCTTCTCCACGCTCTGAATAGGGCTCCAGCGCTCAGACGCTTGTTCGTAGTGGTTGGGGTCATCGCCAGGAGGGTGGAGGATAGATATGCAAACGACGCCGTTTGCGTAGACTGTACCTCGTCAGCTCTTGTTCTTCCTCAAGGTCCGGCCGTGGGAGCATCTTACCGTTTGGATGCCAGATGTCACACTGGAATTTCATGATAGGCGGCATGAGCGGGTAGTCTTTGGGGAATTTGAGCTCGGCGGGAAAGACGCCGCCTTCGTATGGTGTCCCCTCAGGACCTTGGATCATGGCTTCCCATAGGAAAAGGTCGTCTTCGTTGACTGGGCCGGCGGTAATGCCCTCTGGAGGGTCTGTGGTGAGATGCTTGTACTCTTGGAAGAGTCGCTTCGAAGCTACGGAGTTCATGATTGTGTACTGTTTTGTGGTTTTATAGAGTTCGGTTGAGATATGTTGAAGTTTGCTGAAGTTCTTTGCTTGATTGAATGTGTTTCTGTGAATGTAAGTGAATGCCAGCACTTGACTCCCCGGCTGCCTCGGTCTTTCTCCGCGATTGCCCAAAACGGCAACGGAAAGCATCAGCCGGCGTCGGTGGTTGGAGCGCGATCAACCTCAGCTCCTCTCCGCAAGTTAGCTGAACCTCATAGCTCTCCAAGATTTCATTCCCTACATATCTCATTACTCCTGATAGTTGCATGTGAACAATCAGTACTCCTACAAAGAAGGGTTCACATCTACCATCACTTGAGCTGCTGTCTGCCGTCAAACGCCATCGGTTCGTCACGCTCAGAGCTTTGCCCACAGATTTCAAACGATGGCAAGGGGCAAAGAGATAGCGCCATGGATTCGCCATGTTGCACTGGCATACAAGATTCAACTAGGAATGTCGGATGCCGAGATCGGTAGGAAGCTTGACGTCAACCCCAAAGCGCTGAATTTCATGATCAAACGAGCCAAAGATAGATGTGGCGGCAGCGAGGATCTGGCGACTCTCCAGGCCGCAGTCGTCGTCCAGCCGAGGTGCGGTAGGAAAAGGCGAGCAGAGCCCGGATCACAGCTGTCTCTCGCTGTAAGAGAAGCCATTCGGAAGAGCCCAGAGAAGAAATTTGTGGAAGCAGCCAACGACGAAATCCGCCGACTCAAGGAGTTGGGAGAATTGGATCCAGATGAGAAGCCTCTTGGCGACGCGCAAGTGTATCATATTCTTCAGGATCCCGAACATTGCAAGATGGATCCTCGGGGCAAGAAGCGAATCTTACTAAAGCGCGAATACAAGCGCGATTCGAAGCGCGAAAAGAGCAACAAAAAGACTGATGATGCTTCGCCAAGCCCGAATGACAATGATCACCATCTTCCGCAGCAGCAGCTTCTTCAGCATCCGGTTTCCGAACAACATCATCACGAACAACATGTGCACGACCCACGACTTCATGAACGAAATATTCACGAACAACATCTCCACGGACATTATCGTCCTGAGCATCACCAACCTCCTGCAGACTTCACAGCACTTTCGAGGGCGATGCTGCCAACACAAACGCCCATGGCGCTCCCATATCAGCACGCATAATATGAACAGCAGCACCTACCTACGATGTTTTGGTTGCTTTGACTCTTACTCACAATCCTCTTGCGAGCGCATTGAGACTGAGGCTACACTTCACAACAAGCGTTGAGATTTTGCCCTTTGATATATCAGTACGATCTCCGACGGTACAACCAGCTTTCTGTTCCACCAATATTTGATCCGCCTCTCTCGCCCGGACTTTGAAAGCTCTGGTATCTAGCTGATCTTTCGATCATTCGATCCTGCTCTTCTCGGAGTTGCGCTAGAATATCATTCCCACTTTGTTGGGGAATCTCAAGACTGATTTCGGTCACATCAATGAGAAGCATTATCAGGATCTGTGCATTTTTCTCCGCAATCGTTCTCCAATTGCCGCTCTCGTGCAAATCATATTTGCCAGATTTGGCGGCTGCGGTGGCATAGAACACACGCAACACGTCCTCGACTCGCAGATTTTGTGTTGCGTAGAGTTGCGGTCTATCCCAAAGCTCTTGCAGAAAAGCGGAGAAGATCTCCCTTGTCGCTGTCATTTCCACACCTAAATAATCCTGCGCACCAGAATCGATATTGCTTACTTTATTTACAAACGCACGGACTGCACGGGAAGGGAGCTCAATGTGCATAGCGCGATAGCGAGTGCGAAAACCCCAGAAGTCATCTTGCCATGGTGTTTGATCGGCTCGCAGTAATTCTGCTTCTTGTCTCTCACTTTCGGTGAAAGATGTCTTTCGGACAAGCTCCCGCATCGAGACTTGTACCTGTTGCCTTGTGTTCCACTCGCGAATGGTGTGCCCACTGCTAGCCGAGTGTCCCAGGTACACCCCTTTGGTGAATAGGAGTCGCTTTTCGCTTTGGTGTGGGACATAGACGATGTCGCCTGGGACAATTTCCGGTGCTTCTGCTTCTAAAACCCAAGAGGAATCCTCGATATCAATGTTTTGCAATGAGCGGCCATCATCGGTACTACTGCTGGCATGGGATTTTGCAACATCCTCGCTGGCACGAGATGTGTACTCGGCATTCACACTGCTCTTCGTGTCTTCGATGGCTGACCTTTCATCAAGAGGAATGCAGGCTTGCCATTGCGCCAAATCCTAGTCTGGTCAGCTTGATTATATTCATGATGGGGCGAGAGCCAGTCTATTGCCAAACTTACCTTCTTCCGCTCGTCAGCACCTGCTTCACTTCGGTCAGGGCGGGATCCTGAGTCAACGCTTCTCTCGATAGTCTGTGGGATGGCAAAAAGAGCCAGCTGTTCTTGATGAGAGGCAATGTGTTTCTGGAATTCCTCCACAGGAATCAACACGGCCTGGTCAACCAGTATTTCACGACCCATTTGCTGCGCGCGACGTATCACCTCAACACCAAGCTCTTCGCAGAAAGGACACTCAGCATTTGTCTCAACAACAGGCTATGACGAGACTTCTGCAACTTGCGAGAGCAAGTCACCCGAAAGCGAACTATCTTTGTGAGTGGAGTGGATGTGATCCAGCAAAGTCTGTTTGCTTTCGAACACTTTCTCTTTGCAACGCTGGCACTCCCATTGGCGGCGATGATGTTCCAGCTCATGAATCATCCACACTGTCCTCTCCTCGAACAGGCCAGCGTCGCAGTCCTGGAAGATACAAGCGTACGCTCGAAGATCAGAGAACACATGTTTCCGCCATGAGCGCTGTCGTGTTGCTTGTATGATTCCGAAGCAATACGGGCATTCAAAGGGTTCATTCTCTTTTGTCAGACCTTGGAGTTGGACAACGTTGAGGCCAGAGCTCTGTTCTCCCGGGTTGAACGAGTAATCAACAGATGTGGCTTGCGATGCATTGTCGTCAAATCGGTCGAGGTTCTGCAGGTCTTCTTGGACCAAGCGACCGGGTTGCAACGTTGACGCAGTGGTGAGGCTGAATGTGGGTCTACTTGACAAGGCTGTCGTGCTCGGGGCGTGGAGACCACTCGATTTGGTTCCTCCTGCCTGGAGAGCTCCTTGGAAAACTCTTGCTACATATCCCGCATCGTGTTTCGCTGGCAAATGTGCGGCAGCCTAAACGAAATCCACTTAGCCTTGCACTGATGGTGCTGTGGTATGGACTATAGCCGATGCTACTGGTGGGGAGATATATGGGACACTTACATAAGCCATCCGGTTCCTGTGGTTTCGACAGTATCTCAAGTACTGCCTTCGCTGTGTGATCGCTCTGCCCAAGCGATCTGACAGCCACGGTTGCGACTGTAGCTTAGGCCACTTATCTTCGACGTGTCGAATGTCATAATCGGGAATGAATGGATCTCCCTTTGCGTCCGCAGCTCTTGCGTATCGATCCCTCTTCGTGGCTTTTCTGATCAACATGGAGACCTTCATGAGAGAAGTAATCGTGTCGCCGATGGTCAGATGTAGGTCGGACAGCTCATCCTGGGCTGTGTTCATTTCGCTCGGGCACTCTTCCTCGCTGCCATAATCTGCGAGCTTTCTGTTAGGCCTCACAGCTGAGACGATTTCGAGTACTTCGTGGTTGAGTTCTGTCAGCTCCTCAAGAAGCTCTACAATCCGATCACCCACTTCTGGAGCGTCTCGCAATCTGTAGTCCGCAGATCTTCGGTCCTCTTTGGAGAGCGTAGCTCCAAGATTGGACATCCATATTCGGAATCTGCTCTGGCTATCTTCGTTGCGAGAGCGTGTTGAGGCTGCTTCGTGAGAGTTATTTGCGGACGTGGAAGCCACCGAAATGGCCTTGAAGCTCTTGGAACAGATGACAGCCGCATCTGCTACACACCCTAGACTTTGACCAGCGGCTGCCATCGTCTGGGTCAAGATGAAGGTAGAGATCTCTTCCCAGGTTCGTTAATAGTCAAATTTTTTGTGATGGGGCATATTGGTTGTCCGGACTGATGCTGCTCTGAACGCGAAGATTTGGCATCCATTTCATGGTTACAGGTCCAGGCCGCTCTATGCCACATACCGGTGAGTGGTGGCTTCGACGATGTGGTGGGGTGCATATGCAGAGCTCAGCTGGTGTGTCGTTGATGGTCAGCTCAGCCTATGCGCCTCGTACTACGCGAAACCAAAGGTCTGATACTCGGCAAGGACGCCTCTGAGCCGAATGCTTTCATCCTCGTACATCCTTTCCCTTCTTTGGGGTGATTTTTGTGCATCTTTCCGGGTCGCCTTCAACGACGTAAAACCACTGGATCTCCTACAGGATCTTACATAACGAACTACCATGAGCGGCATTGAGATAGCCGGTCTGGTTCTAGGTGCTTTTCCCCTCGCCATCAGTGCCATGGAGCACTTCCAACAGTCCAAGGAGGTCGTAGGTACGATCTATCGGTTCCGAAGCGTCCATTGCAAGACCCTTGGCAAGGTCAAAGACTGTCAGTTGAAGTTTCGGCTGAACCTGAAAGCACTGCTCTTGCCGCTTCTTGACGACGACACTGTGATGAGGATCGAGTATGAGCAACTACTCGCAAATCCGGGTGGTGCAGGGTGGAGAGAAGAGCACGTTGAGGAGTCGCTGGCCGAAAGACTGGGCGAGTGCTATGAAAGATATATTGAGTTGTTGAAAGAGATGGAAGAGGTTATGGTGACACTCTGCAAGGCTACGAAAGTGGATGATGAGGATTTCCAAGCGCTGCTTAAAAGCCGGAATGTAAGCATTGCTCCCTTTGAACCTGAAAATGCAAGTGACAGTCTTGGATCTATCGAGACTTATCGGATCCATCGACACGTCATGACGCACCAAAACATGGCTCGTGTGCGTGGTTTGCTCGACTGACAGTAATCAGGCTTCTGCGAACATCCCGCCAAAAGGAGACAAAGGCAAATTGATGCTCCGCGCATACACAATAACACAGGCAAAAAAGCTGGCATATGCATTCACGACTCCACAGAAGGAGTCTCTTTTAGAAGAAGTGGAGGCTCTCAACTCGAAACTTGAGAATGTTCTCATCTCAAATGACCGCATTTCGGCCGTCGCTGGTCACTACAGCCGTCCACGAAGCGCATCTCGTAGTTCCAAATATCTGCTACAGTTCTGGCGCCATGCCGATTGCATGTACAAGCTCTTGAGCGAAGCATGGTTCTGTCATTGCAAGGGTCTTCACAAAACCAAGCTGTGGCTCAAGCAGAGAGTCGCCACAACCTTTGAGCTGCAGATGATGATGAGATTCTGCCACGGCGCTCAAAGATGCGTGCAAATGGAGTTCACAGACAACCCGCTTGAGAGGTCTGGCATGAGCCCTGCATTTTTGTCGAGATTACCTCTTCGACCCATTAGCCAACAGCCTGCTGGATCATCTGTACTCGTACAACATCATCACAATACTGGAACAATAGGTGCAAGTTCCAACGGTGCGACCACAGTCATTCAAGAAACTTCCAAGATATCCTGGGTTTCGACAACCCCAAAGCAGCACCACCGGCCCCAGCAACAACCGCTTGCAGATATCAATGATAAGGGCTTGTGTGAAACGGCGAAAGCCCGCACTTGCAACGCTCCTATTGGCTTCTTGATGGACCGTGACACCGACTCATGCTACGCTCTCTCGCATTCAAATGGGCAATCACCTCCCATCACGACGGCTGGCCAGACGACGCTTTCTGAAGTACTTTGTGGGAATGTACCAGTCTCTCCCACTCGCCTGCAAAGGTATACAATAGCTGCGACCCTTGCGTCCTCCTTTGTTCGGTTTGAGTCGACTCCATGGATACGAGAATGGACGTCGAACGACGTGCATTTCTCGGATGGCGATTCAGCTGGTCAGGCTGCCAAACTCAAGTACGAGGAACCGTTTACACTAGCTCAATTTGATACCGTAGCTTCTCCCCCAGGCGACAACTACAAATCATTTGGTATCCTTCTACTTGAGCTTTGTTTCGGAAAGCCCCTGGAAGAGCATAAAGTCTGGCAACGACCAACGTTCGCGGCGGCGAAGGCAGACCCCATGGTGCGTCATTTTGTTGCTTGCCAATGGCTTGATGACGTTGAAGGAGAAGCTGGCGAGCATTTCGCCAATGCAGTACGGCACTGTTTGCAACAGTCACCTGCAAACTTGCAGAATAATAAGTGGCGAGAGGAATTCGCTCGGTCCGTTGTATGGCCTCTTCAGCAGTGTGTTGAGATAATGCAGCCAAGCAGGGCAACGTTATGGTATTTACGACGACTGAAGCAAAAACTGCTCGTATCAACGTACCTTCTTTCACTCCAATACTGACCGAGTTCACGTTGTTGGGCCACTGTTACGTGTGCGTATCCGTACCGTGACGCTGTGACAAAGCAGGGCGATGCTGACGTTGATCGAGTGATCCAAGTCTCAATTCCTGAATTTTAACCAATAGCTCCTGAATACTGGTCTTCAATTAAAGTACCACTGTAAGTTGATGATAAGTTCATGGCAAGATAAGCGACATTTGTAGATATTAAACAGACGTCAAGGCCCACAACAAATGATCGACAGCCAATGCGGAGACGGCAACTTCGACCAGGGAAGACAACAGCACGTGCTCTCAACCACACTTCTGCGTGGTCTGCCAAGTTAGCATCAGCAACCATTGAATTATACATCCAACCCTAAAGAGCATATTCCTTGATAGATGACGAATGCCATTTCATATCCAAACCTTCTGACTCACCACGTGCCTTTGCAGACCTGATAATCTTCCCTGTCCCATTAGGGCAGGTGTTGAACGGCAGAATGCCATATAAGAGCAGGTCATTCATCCTCATCTCCGTCCTCTTTGTCGCCTCGCTATACACTTTCTGGCCTAAGTCAGAAGGATCACCAGTGTTGCCTAACATGAAGCGCTCCCTCGTAAGCTTCTCATTGCATGAGATACAGTCCAGCAAGGCAGCTGACACTTTCTCAAGGCACTCTCATCAATGCTCGGCCTCGGACAGGCTGCACTTGTCGAGTATGGTCAGAACAAGAGCGACATCCGCATGAACCAGATACAAGTTGTGGGAACCCACAACAGCTACCACCGCGAGATCAACATCACCACCGAGCGTGCTGCATTCGAAAGGTTCCACGACAACGAGAAGAACCTCTATTACTCCCACACCGATCTCGGTATCCAATTGGACCATCAAAGCGTACGCTCTCTCGAACTTGACCTTCATTCGGACGTAAATGGCGGCCTCTATGCGGACCCTCTCCTATGGCGCATGGCGAACCTTACGAACGAGACGATCCCATTCCACGACCCGAATATGACCAAGCCAGGCTTGAAAGTCTTCCACGTAACGGATGGCGACCCTCATTCTGTGTGCCACACATTCCTCGAATGCCTGTGGCAGCTCAGAGGCTGGTCCGAGAGCAACCCCGGCCATCTCCCAATCCTGATCGACCTCGAACTCAAAATGGAAGCGCCAGCTTGCGGCAAAGGCGGTATCTGTGATGAGGAAGCCCTGGTGTGGACGCTCGAGCGTATTCTCAACGTCGATTCCGAGATCCACAGCGTCCTCTCGCCGAGCCAACTGATCACCCCAGACGACGTTCGGCGGGGGAACCTCACTCTCGAGCAATCCGTTTTGCAGCACGGCTGGCCGACTCTCGAGAGCGCTCGCGGGAAATTCATGTTCTTCTTCGACAACGAGCCCGACTCCGGTCCTCCGGCAATCTACACTTCCGACGGCCACGAGTCCCTGCAGAATCGCACCGTCTTCACCAATGGTGTCGAAGGCCAGCCGGACGCAGCGTTCATCAAGAAGAACGACCCAAGCGACACCGCTGAGCTCCAACGTCTAGTCCGCAAGGGCTACATCATCCGCACGCGCGCTGATGTCCCGCTTGACACTGTGCTCAACCACGATACTACGATGCGTGATCTGGCCTTTGAGAGCGCTGCTCAAATCGTGAGCACAGATTATCCCGCTTATGGTATGTCTAGTCGATGGGACTGGGACTACGCCGTCCAACTGCCTGGAGCGGCAGTGGCGAGGTGCAACCCTGTGTCAGCGCCGGAGGGGTGTGATGATGGTGCTCTGGAATAGGTTCAGTTTGCTTTTGGCCTTGTGTAAATAGCCTTCCGAGACAGAGGAATCCTGGATGCTGTCACAAAACACACCTACTAGTAACAGCTACATGTCTTTCGAATGAATTAACTCCCTGAGCACAAGCTCAAACCTCTTCCAGGCCCTCATTCCAGATGCTGCATGCATAATCGTGACATCTCAATCGCGTTGTAGCGTGGTGAAGAGAAACCTGAAAATTAAAATACAGAGAACAACAAAAAATCTCCTCTAGCTCAGATCTATTTCTTCGCGTCGGGGTGGTTCTCCTGCGTCTTCTGTGCCGTCTGCTTCTGCAAATCGCTCAAGTGCTGCTTGTGGTCGCCGACCTGCTCCCTGTCGGCGGCGACGTGCGATTCGGACTGCGACGCCAGCTCCTCGTGCCAGTGGCCCTTGCCCTCTTTCTGCTTCTGGATCTGCTCATGCTTGACGCGGTCGGTCTCCTCGGGGCTGCGCGCGTGGTCTTCTTTCAGGCGGAGTTGGGGTGCTGGGGTGAAAGTGCGGATGGAGGTGGTGGGGAGAGCAGTAGGACGCGCGAAGCGGGCGAGGCGGGCGGTGATGGCGGGCATATTGGTTTTTGTTTGGAGAGGTTGAGTTTGGTTTGGTAGAGGTGGTGCGGGCTTGGATGTGTGTTAGTTGCTGTTGTTGGTTCTTAATATGTGCTGCCTTTAGGGCGTACCTTTTTGAACTTTTGTGAGCTAGGTTGGAGGGCCAAAGTGTTTTTTCAGTAGAAGAGTCAGGGATTTCTGTTTAGTAAGAAACAATAAAGAAAGGCAGAAGTAAATCGGAAACGAGGTGAAGACACCAATTGCCAATGGCCGTGCATGGATGGCATTTAGAAGTTGCTAGGCAAATGACCTCACTCATGAGATGACGTTGCGATGAATCGCGATCTCTGCTGACGTCTGGACCACACACGCATGGCGCTAACGAACATCGAAGACCATGCCGAGGGTCTCGGGGCCAGGAGTCACGGAAAAAAGGAAGTTGTAAGCGTTCACGATAATCAGAAACAAGGAATGGCGGTGATGGCCGAGAAATGCCAATGAAGAGCATGCTGGTGAGTATGCTATCGTGCTTGTATAGTACGACACACGATTCCCGTCTAATCTCACATTCGACATGCTCGTCGTCCACTCTCAACCACGTTCTGGGTCGAGTCCTGGTATACACCATGCTATACACACTGAACTGGTCAATTGGAAGAGGAAAGCCTTTCGCTTCGCCGGGCGACACTGCTATATCAGCAACGCTGAGTCCTGGTACCATGCACGTCTTCAATCGCCATCCCCTCGCACCAACGGCTCCAGGTGTTCTCCTGCATTCTCTCCGAAACCCTTGAACGCGACCACAGGCGGCGGCGACGAAGGAAAACCAATCGAGCCTGGACTCTCCCCCCTCCCTTGCTGCTGCTGCTGCTGCTGCTGAGGCGAATCAACGCCGCGTTGCCGGATGTACGCTTCATTCCGGCGCTTCACAGGCGACTCGTCGTAAGGATCAAACCCGACCTGCTTGACCGCCTCATGACGCATGCGTCTACGCTTCGATTTGTCGCCGCCTGCACCGGCCGTGGCGCTGTCTTCGAGAAAGAAGTTCAGGAGCTCGTCTTCGATCGCTAGGTGTGATTCTTGCCGGAATTGTTGGAGGGCGGAGATTTTTAGCAGCATTTCGAGGAGGGAGAGGCTGGTTTTTACGGCTGGTTGTGTGACTTTGGGTGGTGAGAGATTGATGGGTTGGAGAAGGCTTGGTGAGGGTGTCACGGTTGTAGGGCGTAACGAAAGCCTGGATAGTGCGTTTGCCATCTTGCTTCCTGGTGAGTTGTAGGTGCTGCTACTATTCGGGCGACTGGAGGAAATGTTGTCATCCAAGTCGTCGAAATCTTCGTCGTCCGAGTCGGTCTCCTCAGTATAGACCTCAAATGCCATCCATTCTGGGTCGAGATCTGACGGCAGAGACCATGCTCGTGTCTCATACTCCGAACCTCTGGTTTGGTTGTCTGAATGTACATCCTCGGTGGCAGCTTTATCTTGAGGTGAGTCAACGATCTCGGACAATTCCTCGTCACTGGCATCGCCGTACAGAGAGGTGAAACCGTGAGCACTCCTTGACCGCTGCATCATTCTCCTTGGTGGGTCTGCATCGGCATCACGCTTCAGAAGAAGCACAGGGTTGTTGGTCTCGCCGTCACCGCCAATGTTGAGTATTTTGCCGGTGTCCGCGTAAAAGATTTTTGCCACCTCATGGATGGGAATGACTGCGCGGATCCCAGCGTTGGGCACATCATCGAATGGGCCAGGTTGAGGTTCGTCCGGTTCAAATGTGTGCACACGATCGTCATCTAGGTCTTCGATAATGAGGAGTTGATATGTGAACTCCGCAGATGTCACGCTTTCTCTGAAAGATGTGTGTGCCTCACCCGAGTCTTCTCCAGGCAAGTCATACAGGAAATCGAGCGGTGTGCGGATAAGCTTGACTCTTGCTTTGTGGATGACTTCTTTCCAGGTTGCCGCACGAATACCTTCCTCATCAACGGGTCTCGAGGCGTGTCCCGCAAACAGCATGTACATGCTAAGAACATACGTCGGGCCGACCTGCTGTCTTGAACCAGGCGCAGCGGTGTACGCACGATCTGCTGCAGTCAAGAAGGTACTGGCTTGCAGCAAACGAGAAGGTGAGATGGAGCCCGATAGCTTCGTCGATAGATTGACGCCTGAGGTCGTGATGGCGAGGTTGATGAGGGGCACGGCGTCCTCGATCCTGTCAAGAAGTGATTTGATCTCGGCGATTATCACTCTCATTTGCTGTTCGGTCTCATCGCGGCTTTTAGCTCGGCTACTGTTACGTCGCAGGAGCTGCTCATCATTTGCAGCATCATTAAGGCGGACACCGAGGTTCTGGATTTCGTAGCGAATGTCTTTTGTAAGAGTGACAGCTGACTCCAGAGTCGTATTCCCTCGGGCAGCGATGAGCTCAATCATATCGATCGCTGGAGAGATGATGCGGATCTTGCCCTCGAGTCGTACTTGCAGTCTTGAAAGTTCCTCACGCTCCTTGCCTTTAGGTGCTTCTTTGATCAGGCGACCGCATTGTTTGAGAGCATATCCTGTTGTGATGGTGATGCCTGAACGGATTGCATAGTTCATAGCATGCTGAGTAACTTTGCTCAATAACAGGTCCATTGTTGATGTGTTGATGTCAAGTTGCCGTTGATGGTCGGTGAGTGTCGGAAGGGCAGGCTGCTACGACAACTCGCATGATGAAGAAGTGGAAGCCTTGGTGTGTTTGGTCTCCAAACAGTCTGTTCTTTGGTTGCAGGGAAGCCTTAGCCGGCGAACGGATTAAGCGAGCGTAGCATAAGTCAAGTGAATGCATGAGTTTACAAGGGTGCAGCAGCCAATCAGAAGGAAGGAGCTTTACACAGTGACAGCCCAATGCATCACCTTTTTATGAGAAGCAGTCCTTCGATTGTATTGACTGATTCTTCCGCTGTTTATCAAGGCTCTGAAATCGAGCTTGAGATTTTTGAACAGTTGGTTAGTCTTGTGTATGAAATTATCTTCTCCCATGTCGTATATTTTTGACGAGCCTACTTGACAGATTGAACCTTATCTTATCTCACCAGCCACAGCTGCGCCACAACTTTTCTCCAAAGAATTCTTTCGACCTACCTTCAACTTCGCGAGCCTAGAACATACAATCGCATCTTGCAACAAAACACAAGATACATCAAACATGGCTGCAGCCGATGAGAAAAAGGCTCTGCCGCCTAAAATTGCCGCCATGAAGGCGCGCAAGAGGCAAAAGGTCGAGCAGCCTTCTCCCGCCGAACGCCCAGCGAAAAAAATGAAAACCAGCAATTCTAAGCAGCCCGTGAGACTGGACAACCTGCCTTGGAAAGAAGTAAATATGCCAGACCGCATGGACGACTACGAAGGCTTCTTCGGACTGGAGGAGATTGACGATGTGGATGTGCTCCGGGACGACTCCACGGGAATGGTCTCTTACATGTCGCGCCATGAACCCAAAGCTACCGAATCTGACGAGTATCCTTCTGATGGAGAAGAATTCACTGGCTTTGATGACGATGAGGACGATGCCGAGGTTCCCGAGCCGGCTTCTGTGCCTGCTGATGAAGTGGAGGCCAAGAAGGGTGGCAAAGAGGAAGATGTTCCTGAGCCAGAGTCCGTACCTGCAGACGAGGTGAAAGCGAAGAAGGAAAAGAAAGAAAAGAAAGCTAAGCCAGAGCCGAAATCCAAAGCTCAGAAGGAGGCAACCGAGAAGGCTGCCGCACCTGCGCCCAGTGGTGCATTCTCAGGCTTAGATAATGCCGACGACAGCGAAGACACCGACACATCAGCGTGGCTGCCGCTCAAGCTATCACCAGACACCATGTCCGCCCTGGCAAAGCTCAAATTCAGCAAGCCCTCAACAATTCAGAGCGAGGCTATTCCGGAAATTCTCGAAGGACACGACGTTATCGGCAAGGCATCAACGGGATCTGGTAAAACTCTTGCATTTGGCATTCCTATATTGGAGCGATTCCTGGATCTGAAGCAGCGTGGTGTGCGACAGAAAGACGAACACAAGTGGCCTCTCGCCCTTGTGCTCTCACCTACACGTGAACTTGCGCATCAGCTCAGCGCACATTTGCAAGCTCTGTGCAACGGCGGCCTGTTCCAAGGCCCAAGTATTGCGACCATCACCGGAGGTCTCTCAGTGCAGAAGCAACAGCGTCAATTGAAGGACGCAGACATTGTGGTGGGAACCCCTGGTAGATTGTGGGAGGTTATCAGCGACGGCCATGGTTTCATGGACTCCTTGAAGCATTTGCAGTTTCTCGTTGTTGATGAGGCAGACCGCCTGCTTAGCGAAGGCCACTTCAAGGAAGTTGAGGAGATTCTCAACATCTTGGACCGCCAGGTCGTCGACAGCGAAAACCCCGATCCTGCAAGTGGCATTCCCCAGTCGCAGGCGCCGACGCAGAGTGAAAGACAGACTCTTGTGTTCTCTGCCACTTTTGATAGAGGTCTGCAAAAGAAGCTCTCCGGCAAAGCCAAACCTGGTGGCGATTTGATGAGCAACAAGGAATCCATGGAGTACTTGCTCAAGAAGGTCAACTTCCGCGAGCAAACACCCAAATTCATCGACGTCAACCCCGTCACCCAGATGGCATCAGGGCTCAAAGAAGGCATGATCGAATGCGGTGGCACAGAGAAAGACCTTTACCTCTACACCCTCCTTCTGCACTACCGCAAGTCCCGAACGCTTGTATTCTGCAACTCCATCAGTGCCGTCCGCCGCATCACACCCTTCCTCCAAAACCTGGACCTCCCCGCCGTGGCCATCCACTCCGGCATGATCCAAAAAGCGCGACTCCGCTCAGTCGAGCGCTTCAAAGACACCAAAGGCGGCGCCGCGCCCATCCTGATCGCCACGGATGTCGCCGCGCGCGGTCTCGACATTCCCGACGTCCAGCTCGTGGTGCACTACCACCTCCCGCGCGCCGCGGACGTCTACGTGCACCGCTCCGGCCGCACCGCCCGCGCCGGGCAGCAAGGCACCAGCATCCTCATCTGCGGACCCGAAGAAGTCAACGGCACGCGCCGCCTCATCGCCAAAGTGCACGCGAAATCCTCCGTGGCGGCGGACGACGACAACCTCGCCGCCAAGCAGGGTTATTTCATCCGCTCGCTCGACATGGACCGCCGAATCGTGTCGCGCCTGCGCCCGCGTGCACAGCTCGCCAAGAAACTCGCGGACATGACGACGGCGAAATCGAAGCGCAGCAAGGAAGACGATTTCATGCGCGCCGCGGCCGAGGAGCTGGGCGTCGACTACGACTCGGAGGAGTTCGAGAAGCAGGCGCCCGGCAGGCACGGGCGCGGCTCCGGCAGGCGCAAGAAGGAGAAGGAGTCTTCGGAGATCACCAAGGGCGAGGCGGCGGCGATGAGGGCCGAGTTGAAGGACATGCTCCGCCAGAGGGTGAATGTGGGCGTGAGCGAGAAGTACATCACGTCCGGGCGGGTGGATGTCGAGGAGCTGTTGAGGCAGCAGGAGATGGGGCAGGGGAAGACGGGTGAGTTTTTGGGTACTGCTAGTTTGGGGTTGGAGGATTTGTAGGTGTGCAACGGGGGATATTGAAATGTTTGTAAGTTAAAGGGTATTTGGGAATATGAGATCTATTAATTTAGAACTCACTCCCACCAGTCAAGACCTGTCACCGCAAACAAGGCGTGAGTTCTATGCCTGGATATCAGTTTGTCGAGCATGTGAGATAGATAACTTATCGTTTTCACTGCCTGCCCGTCATAACGTCCGACAAGAACCTAAACTGCTAAGTTATTGCCCATGTATCTTTATGCCTGATCACTGGTCCAGACGCACAAACATGCGACTTGGGCTGTCTCGGCGAGAACTTTCCGATATGACATTTGCATTCACGCAGACGCAAACCCGAGCGTTCCCACAACCTCATCGCTCCATATGCGCCTTGACTTGTCACCCTCGCATATGTGAGCAAGATACTAATCTCCAAGGCGCCTAGATCCATAGGCATACACACCCATCTGGCAAACCATCGTTCGACAGCGTCGACCATCCCAGAGGCAAAAGTATCCCGCGTCAAACATCACCTTCAAGCAGCTGCCATATTCCCTGCGTCGGGAAATGACATGTATGCCCACGAGAACTCCGACCCACCAAACCCAACGATAGGACGAAAAGACCGAAGCTGACGCTCCCGACGAGCTCCGGCACTTACAGTCCGAGGCGTCTCGTCCACACAAGTGAGATTTCCCGGGTCTTCGTTGCACAGTGAGGCTGGGAGAGCCGACGTGTCGCACAGCAGCGGGACCCATCTAGTAAGCGCGCGCTCTGGATGGAGTGTCTGAAATGGAGCTGTGCACTGGCAGTAACAGGCTACATTGTAAGAAATGATATCATTTTGTGAGCACACTGTGCTCTTGGAGAGGTGACGTTGCGCAAGTGCAAGGATTCTGTCAAGCGGAGGGGGTTGAATTCCTTGTTTTTGGAAGAATCCACAAGTTCGAACTCGTTTGAAGTTGATGAAGAACCCAATCGCTAGGGAAGAATGACGTTTCTTTCAGATCGGAAAGAAACGAGGATTGAAAGGGTTTCATATCCTGCAGGAGCCGGGCTAAATCCATGGTCGATTCGTCGAATGCGAAAATGCCTGCCGGAAGATCGTGCGAAATTGCAGTCCGCAATGGCTATTTCTGACTTGAGCTCATGTCGTGCAACGTACAGCAGGCAATCGGGAAGGAGCACGGTGATGTCACGTGTGAGAATCTGCGAGAGTCATCAGACAGTCGTGGTGGTACGAGCACGGGAATAATCAGTGCCCGCATGTCCAACGTGTGTGCGCTGCTCCTCGGGCATGCGATGTTTGATGGCTGTATGAGGAAGGACAGACGGGCACCACAAGTAGGTGCATCGGAATCTTTGACCGTTTGCGAAATAGTGGTGGTGGTTGTAGTGGTGAAAGTCTTGTTATCGCAGTGATGCATCGTGAAGCCTAGAAGCAGAAGCTGTCCCGCGTGAAGTCCAGATGAAGCCTAAACGAAGTCTTCAGAAGCAATCACGTTCGGCTTCGCGTGGAGTAGCTGCTTCATGTAGATGATATCAAATCTATGAGGCATGCATGAGGTAAGCTGTACAAGAGCTGTTTCAACAGAGCAAGCCTTCGCGAGTACGGACTGCTGGAACAGCGCCTGGATCAACGCCTCTGAAAGGCACAACACGGCAGAAACTCTCGTGAACCCTAGGCCACGCAAGACTGTGGGAGTGATGTCTGGTTGACGGCGCGAGCATTTCTCAAACCGCGCCCGCTGAAGGGTACTGGAACATGGCAAAGTCAGAATCTGCCACGCGAGAACGGCAGCATGGCGAGAACAACTTGTCACCTGTACCCTTCGGTGGCTCTCGTTTCTCACGCGGCAGAGAGCCTTCCCTTCCTCAAGCCACAGCCGCTCGATTGCGCACGCTACATGCACTTTATCTGGTGCCCTTGGCTTCTCGCCTATCCAACGGTAGAAACGGACGTTCTGAAACGTCTCTCTCCGCGACAGGAACGGCGTGCTTCTTCGTCCGCCGCACCATTAATCGAGCGCATACATGTAGTCATGTGAACCATATAGATTCAGTCACCCATGACACCATCCTTCCAGCACTACGGAGCACTGCACGGTAACGGAAAGGTACGCGCAAGCGCTACCTTGTCGCAGGATGGGAGGAATGATGCAGCAGCCACATGGAGGCAAGAGTGAGAGAATTGGTGATTTTTGTGAATGGGTTCTTTGCCAACCTACCGATCGGATGAACGCCGCTGTGCCATACGGCAGTCGTCTGCAAAGCCTCAACGTGAGATCGAGCAGGCCGTGTGTGGAAGCCGATTGGCTTGAGGGAAGAGAAGCACTCGAAGATGGGTGCCCTAAGTCGCACCGGCGTCTAAACCTTCCGAACGCTGCACATCACTTTTTTGGTTAGAAGCGCCTTTGCCGACGGCCAGCCAATGATACTGGAGACATGCGCGAGTGTCTGCCTCGTGGCCGCCGAGTGATTAATGAGAAAGAAATTCGGCCATGTGTGATCGATGACATGCCAGGACACCTGGCAAAGCAGCATGATACGTACACGACTAGACGTGAGATGGACGGACCGTCGCTGCATCGGCTCCGGACGAGACCAGCGCCTTGGGATGAGGTGCAGGATACGTACAAGTACATGTAGACTGCATCTACGGCATCTCAAAGGCGATATGCAGCACGCAAGTCAGACGGCGGCCCAGTAGAGGCCAGACGGGGGCGAGGGAAGCTAGAAGGGCAGTCGAGCGCCGGCCTCGTCGCAGGTTAGCGTAGCGAGTGGAAGGATAGCAGCCGGCCAGCAGAACAGTTTCTGTTGGTTCTAGTGGGCATGGTGGAACATGGTGGGGTGGCAGATCTGCCGTTTGGCCTGCGGCGAGCCACAGACTATGCACCATCGAGCCTATTCCACTCTACAGGACAGACGAATCATGCAGCCCACACACGCTTGTCAGAGCCAACAGCTTGGTGCCGGGGTTAGCCTTGCACACGATCGGCGTCACACATCTTTCTTCACGCTAAGCAATTACTCGAGGGTCTTTGGTCCCAAGAGTTAGTGGTGGTAGTGAAGAGAAAGAGAGCACTACATCTGCAACGCACGACCGCTCTTCTGCGACGGTGCGCGTGTCAGTCAACTCCTCCGCTTTTGGACCTCTCGTCCTCCAGGATTTCTATTACTGTCTACCCTCTCCGTCTGTCGTGCGACATTCGTCTGGCACACGAGCCTTCGACAGCCCGTGGCATGACATTCAGCTGGCCCCGGCTACTGCCCTCATGGCTTTCCCTGTGACTTGCTCCGATATGGATCGATTTCTCCTCAGCCCTACTTCTGGAATGGCGACCGACCAGTATGCTGAATCGTGCTCATCAAACCCCAGCTCCCGCCAGGGCTCCGTCTCTTCCTCTGCCCTTGTCGTGAAGAATAAGACCCTGCCGCCTGCGAAATCCTCTCTTTCTGAACCTCTGAACGACCAGCATTCTTATCACCCTGGCTATACTTCTGACGAGGAGGCGCTTTCATCCGTCGACAGCGACACCATGAGCATCTCGTCCGCATCCAGTGGTGAGATCCTCGAGATCGTTCCCACCAGACTATCCATTGTGTCCGCAGAGGAAGTGGCACGGAGCTGCAATGCCATTGAGAACCCGGTACACTGCGCGCAGGTTGTGGTCTTGAAAGCCATCAACCATGGAGACGTCTGCATGTCACCAAGACTGGTCAACATACCACCAATCAGCCCACGATCTCAGCAGCCAGATTCATTCAGGCCCCCTACGTCGCGACTTCAGAAACTCGACATGTCCAAAGTGACGAGACATCACCGAAGCATTGGTTCCACGCCTCGAACGTCTCTGGAAGACACCTCAACGAACGACTCTGCTCCCTCAACACCTCCGACATCCGTTGACGAACGATCACCAATTTCGTCGATCAACGAGAAGGTTCTCAGACGAAAGTCAGCAGTGGCCGGCATGCGAGGTGCCCGAAGAGAACACTCCCTCAGAACCGATAGCATGCCCAACGCCCAGACCCTTCGCGAATTCCTCGACAGCGAACCCTCATACACATCCGCAGCACCCAAGATACCACCAATCCCTCAACAACCAACATCCAACCCCAGCAAGCGCAAACTGCGCAAATTTTCCTCCTCCTTCAGCCTCGGCCGCTTCAACCCCACCCTCACCCGCCGCAAAACAGACAGCGTCGACACCAGCTCCGACGAGATGCCCAGTCTCACCGCTCAACACCGCCAAACTTTCCCTCCAGCAACATACATCCCCTCTCGCGGCTCGAGCCTCCGACCACAATCGGCCAAAATGGTCCCGCGTGGCGGCAACGAGCGCGCTCCCCCAATCGTCCTCCCGCCTTGTCCTGACGACAGCGATGATGACTCAACTTTCACTTTCCCTGCCGGACGGAATGCACCTAAGAGCTACTCTCCCACAGGCGCGCCTAAGCTGGGCCGAAAACTGCACCGGCGGCAGAGAAGCGCGTCCGCAGACGATGTCATGCTGGCCGGCTAGGTGCCTCGACAGATTGCACTTTGATGTTGTCTTGCTGAGCGGCGTTCGAACAGGACTTGCCTCGGGGCGTCTATTCTTTCTTTGACCTAGAGGGAAAGATGATACCCTTGAAGGCGAGGCGATTGTGTTTCCAGATTTCTCCTTTCTGTTTTCTCGTACTTTTCCTATCTATTTCCTTTTTGTTATCATCACCTCCCTCAATGTCCTCTTACGCAAAGATCCAAGACGGAGCAACGTTCGATGAACAAAAGACGAGAAAAAGTGTTTTCTCAGACTCCACAACAACAGTCGCAAAGCAAAAGAACTCAGGATTTCATGGCGTTTTATTCACAAGGGCATTCTGCGGCGACGCATAACGGAGAATGAAAGAGAAGGAGGGAAGGAAAGGCGTCTATGGCTCTGCTTTGATGAATGATGTTTCATTTATTTCCTTTTTCTTGTTATTTACTTATCTATCTGTTTTAGCCTGGCGCGGCTTTTCATGTTTGTAATGGTTATTAGTGCGGTTCATAGCATGCATGGGAAAATCAAGACTGGCGTATGAAGCTTGGCCAGATGTCTTAACTTATTAACTCATCGATTTGAAGGCTGTGAGTAGTATGGGGGATCGATGTATCTTTCGCTGATTTTTGGTGTGTCAAGTTGTGAGTTGGTCGTAAGATGTGCCGCCTCTTCATGCCTGATTCTTCTGTGCGCATGTTCTCCGAAAGGCCAGATGCTGATCTTCGTCTTGAGTTCTGCCTCTGTGTCATCAGTAGAAGGAGCATGAAAGTTGATCGCGTAGCATTTCTCTCTATTCGTGAACGCTGCTTGAGAAAGTCAGATGCAGTGCGTGGAGAAGCCACTTCCTTCGTCTGATAGCTGGCATACCGCAGGACTATGCTTCCCTCCGATATCAGTAGGCATCGCTGTTGGTTGGCCAGGCTGGAAGAGTGATGTGGTCAGGTCTGTCACAATTTTGTTCTCTTCCTGAGCTCCTGGCTCTCAAAATCGAGAGCGTCACCTCCGGCATTCAAAGATTAAACCAGAAGGTTCCCGACAAGTTTTGTATGATTTCTTTTAAATTTTTTTAATCTGCTTTTTTTCATAGTAGCATCTTTCAAGCTGCGCATGATCAATGCTTGGAGACACTCGATGCCTCGATGCAAGTTCTCTATCATCTCAGCCCGTATGTGTGACCTCGTGATCAGATCTCTTCCTTGCTTGTCCCAACGTCCGAACCACCAACTCCTGTGGTTTCCAATGCATTTTTGGCTTCCTAGATCTCTTGGCAGCTCACTCTCAGCGAGAAGATCGCAAGAAGTAGAGAGAAAGGCTCGCCAGCACTCTCTCGTCCATTCCGCATGCATTTCCCGCGAGCTTTTCCTTCACCCAAGCAGAAAAAAAGCTGCCACCAAAATTCTAATCTCCCATCCTTCAGCTGGTATCGCCCATACTCAACTTAACATCCCCACTGCCCTCCTCGCCCACATTCTCCTCGACCTGCATATCCTTCATATCCTCCTCGCTCACCGCGCCTCCCTCAACACCCGTCCTCTCCACCTCTTTCCCGCCCGCTTCGAGCAAAAACTGCACGACATCGCCCTTGTCCGCGCGCTCGGCCTCGAACATGGCCAAGTGACCCGCTTCGTTCTTCACCCACATGTCGGCACCCGCGCTCACGAGCTGCTTCACCACGGCCAAGTGTCCGTTCAGCGCCGCCCAGTGCAGGGCTGTGCTGCCTTGGGCGTTGGGGCGGTTGATGTAGGCGGGAAGGGAGGTGGAGTAGGAAGTCAAGATGGGGAAGAGATCTGTTCGCACAAGATGTCAGTATTGCTTATTCTGCGAAATGCTCTGCTGTATGGCTGAGCATTGGAACTGTCAAAACAGAAAGACTCACCCGCAAGTCCGTTCGCAGCGCAGTAGTGAAGGGTGCCATTCCCGCTCTCGGGATCGACGGCGGCTTCAACGACTTCTCTGGGCTCGCACTGGTACTTCTGCGCCAGCTCGGCGATTGTGGTTTTCAGGTCTTCGACTTCGTTGACGCGCGTGAAGTAGAGGACGTCGTCGATCTCGTCGGCTGTGAGGGCTGCTGGGGCCATGATTGCGGTAGGTATGATTTTTGTTGTGGTTCTTTTCTTGCTTAGAATGTATGTACAGTCGGAATTGTTCTTTTGTCCAAATAATGTGCGTATGTATAGTCCAGATATATTCGGTCTTGCGCAATAAGTTTTGTCTGTCGTCACTTTTTCCTTCTCAGAAAGCGCGGGGTTCGTCCGTGCCGATCACCAAAGCGGCGGGCCGGTGGTATGCTTAAATGAATCGTGATGCGAAGACAACCTCAGAGACGATTCCTCAGGTGCATTCTTCAATCTCTCGATCATGTGTTCAATGAACAGTGGTTGCGATCTTATTACTATGGTCGAGAATGTTCACAGAGCATGCTGAAATGCTATCATGCATGTCCATATGGTCATAGTACGATGCCATTCGAGCAAAGGCCCTCGTGGTGGAATACAATATGCGACATGGAAAGGACCTCACTACTAGGCCGACATCATCTCGCGGCTGAGTATTACCATACCACTGACAACCTCCTAACATGTACTTGATCGACGCAATCTCACTTGACAAGACAATCCTCATCGTATCGTATGCATGGTAGCCCCGCCCACCGGTCTTTGCGGGGTTAACGGGGAGGAGACGACCGTCGATATTATTAAGAGCTGTGGCAGTCATAAGACTTGGTAGTAATGTATAATCCTGATGCTTGAAGTATACGAGATCGTCGGCACAGTTCACATCGAACAAGACAAAAGGCCAATTCATTTTTCATCATCGCTGAACATAAAAGCTCCAACCAACGCTCCTGTTAAGAGAAGTCACATATAATCCAACAAACCATCACAATCCCAGAAACAACCAAAGCAATCAAGAAACACAACCCAACAATGCCCAACTCACCTCCACCCTCAATCCTCATCCTCGGCCTCGGCGAACTGGGCACCCAAGTCCTTCACCACCTCCTCACCCACCCTTCCTCCCCAAAAACAAACATAACCATCCTCCTCCGGCCCTCCCCCCACAACAAAGCCAAACTCCCCACCCTCAGCCCAACCGCCCCCCTCTCCCTCCTCCAAGCCGACCTCTCCACCATCCCAGAAAGCGACCTAACAACCCTCCTCACCCCCTTCCACACCATCATAGGCTGCACAGGCATGTCTCTCCCGCGCGGCACACAGCTGAAGATCACACGCGCCGTGCTCGCCGCCTCAACTAGCTCCGGAGGGAAAGTCCGCCACTACATTCCTTGGCAGTTTGGTTTGGACTATGATGTGATTGGGCGCGCGAGCAAGCAGGACTTGTTCGATGAGCAGTTGGATGTTAGGGGGTTGTTGCGCTCTCAGCAGGGGGAGGGGGTGAAGTGGACGATCGTGTCGACGGGGATGTTTATGAGTTTTCTGTTTGAGGATGACTTTGGAGTAGTAAGTTTGCGAGGCGGAGAGGGGAAAGAGAGGGTGACGGCGTTGGGAAGTTGGGAGAATGAGTTGACGGTTACGGAGGTGGGGGATATCGGGCGGGTGGTTGCGGAACTGGTTTTGGGGTCTGGTATTGATGATGAAGGGGAGGAAAGGGAGAGTGGGGTTGTGTACGTCGCTGGGGATACGGTGAGTATGAGTCGATTGGCGGATGTGGTGGAGGGGGTGCTGGGGAGGGAGGTGGAGAGGAGGGTCAAGAGTGTACAGCAACTGGAGGCGGAGTTGAGGGAGGAGCCGGATGACGTGATGAGGAAGTATCGCGCGGTGTTTGCGGCTGGGGTGGGTGTTTCGTGGGAGAAGGAGAGGTCTTTCAATGCGAGGAGGGGGATTGAGACGGTGCTTGTGGAGGATTGGGCGAGGAGGAATTTGAAGGTGCCGGTGGCGTGATGTGATGCGTAGATGATGTTCGTTGTTTGTTATCGTAATCGCGGGCATTGGCTGCGAGATAAAAGAAATGAGGAATGTTTTGCTTCAGAGAAACAAAGGTTGCTTGATTCGATATATCAAAAGGGCCGCCCATTGCCGCCCTCACTCTCGACCACAAGACGTGAGGCGAGGGAAGGGTTTTCGCTAACTACGAAATGAAGAAGAGGTTTGAAAAACAAGGAAAGAAAACAAAAACTGAAAGGAAAGAAAGGAAAGTAAAAAAGAGAAAAGGAAGAGACATTCGACGAGAGATAAGATATAAGAAAGCCAAGGAAACTGCCTCGTCTTGCCAGACAAAAGGGGGTATATGCAAGAAGCGAGCGAGCGTGGTTGTCAAGCTGATCAAGAAAAGAGGAAAAAGTCAAGAGATCCGGTCCGGGGTCTGTCGTTGCTGAGGAACAAGGAGAAACAACCAACGAACCCGGAGCCAGGAAGAGAGAGATAGAGATAGAACCGCCGTGAGGGGAAGGGAAATCTCCATGCGCGTTGAACTCGGAAAAGAAAAGTGACCCGACTTAATCGCTCAAGTCAGGGTTGGCGACGAAAAGTCTTCCAGCATTCATAGTCATCGCTCTGTCGTCGACGCTGCCTCTTCTCCGTAGCTCTTCGCTCGTCTTCTTTTCGCTGTCTGATCTCGCGTGCTGTACTGGCAATCCAGAAGCCCGGCCGAATTGACTCTCGGCCTCGCCGCTGGAGCCGCTACCACCGTGACCGCCCGCTTGACGGAAGTAGTCGTCGCTTTGCGCGCCGTAGGAATTAGGCGTGGGTGTTTGTTGCTCGTATGGACTGCCAGCTCCTCCCGAGTGGGCATTGGCGGAGGGGGTGGAGTTGTTCGAGTATCCGCGTTGCAGCTGGCTCTGGATTCGCTGCCCGCTTCCGAGACTGGAGCGACCGGATCCGCTGCGTTGGTGATAGCGAGGTTCCTCGTCGCTGTCGCCTTCTTCGACTTCAGTGGCGCTCAAACGCATGGGCACGCCTGCTCCGGAGTGTGCGACGGCGTTGTAGGCGCTGGCCTTGACCGCGCCGTGGTGTCTGATCTTGCTCCTCATGCCACCTGCGATTCCCGAGCTGCTCGTGCTGGTCCTCATGCTTCCGGCTCCCTGCTGTGACCCTGCGACTTCCATTGTTGCACGCATCTTCGCTTGCCTCTGTGCGGCCAAGATCCTGGGGTCTTCGTGTTGGGCTCGGTCACACCAGACGGTGGCCTTTTGTTTCCGCATGAGTGCGACGTATGATGTTGGGCTAGTGGTGGATGTGCTGCGGGAAGAGGTGGAGCGGCGAACGCTGCTGGCATAGTTGCCTTGTGTGGCGGTGCTGTTGCGCTGGGTATTTGTGTTGGCGCTGTTGGAGGAGGAAGAAGTGGCAACAGAGGGTGTGCGGCGGGTGTGAGAGTATTGTCCCTGTGGCATTGGAGGCGAAACCCTGAGGGGAGGAGGTGCCGCGGATGAATTGCTCATTGAGTAGGCGTTGGCTGAGTATTGCGAGGGCGATTGCGAGTATGGCGCAGGCGGTGCTCGGCCAGGGACCGGCTTCCTCTGAGGTGGGATGTTCATGACGGCGGCCATTTGTGCTGATGTGAGACTTTTGTGCACTGTGATGGGTGGGAAGCCGCAGCTGCGTGCCGGTTTTTCAGAGTACGGGATGCCGGTCGGTACGCTTCACTCGCCGGATGAGGTTAGACAGTCCTCGGAATGATGCAGGCGAGGATTGGTCGAGTCTTCACTGTCGAGGAAGGCGGCGAGGAGGATTAGTTCGGTGGTGAATTAGAGCGAGTATGCGCGGTGCAGGGCAGTAGTGACGGAAGAATCGGGCGTTTCCAGAACGGCCGAGGCTGGACAAAGTCGAAGTGCTGACTGCAGTTTGAAAGAAGAGGAAAGTTGTATGTGGTGTTGTATTGGTAGTGAGATGGTGGTGTGTATTTCACAGGGTGAAAGGTGTAAGTGAGGAGCGATGGATGAGGGCAGCAGCAGATATGGATAGAGTAGTGTCTCTCTGTATCTCTCTCAGCGGCAGGGCCGGCAGCCCGCTCGCAACCTCGACAACGTGGTGGAGAGTGGGTATGGTGAAGGCTAGCGTTCAAAGCACGACCCAATCGCCAGCAGAAAGTAGCTTGGGATTGGCGCGCGCACGGCTGGCTGGATGGGTTAGCTGATTGCTAGCTCGTGTGCTGCAGCTGATGGCGAGAGGACATGTGAGAACTGCTGTAGGAGATTGGACGGAAAATATGAGTGAGAGAGAGGGGTGAGGTCGAAGGCGATGCTGATGCTGGCCTGGTCAGACAGGAATGGCATGTGCAAAATAAAGTGCAGGCAGGGCTATTGAGCTAATGGGCCAAAAAACCATGGATGAGAGCTGTGAGTGACTTACAGCAAGCCGCTGTACGGGCGCTGCAGGCGTGAGACACCGCTCGGACTGGGAGGGGTACAGTAGAGTGAGGCCAAACGCCCGCCTTTGACCAAAGGCAAAAGGTAAATGATGTGCGATGAGGGTCTTGGTCTAGGATGGCCTGATGAAGTCAATCGGATGATGATGGTTCATGGAAACGTGATTGTATGTGAGAGAGGCTTCTGTAATATCGATATCGAGATGACCTGAATACCAAGCACTGATAACACGACGTATTCACGTCCATCAAACGAAGTCATCAAGCAAGGCGCACGATTATAACACCGGGCGGGAATGCAAAACGAGCGCACTGGCGATTTGTTACACGGCATGTTACATCAAGGCCCTATTGTCGGCCACCATCGTCCCAATGGCACCATGCTCGCCCGTGGAGGTCAGATCTCTCTCACAAGTAACACCACGACAACATCACGACCCGGACATGCCGGGGCATGGACCTGCAAGAGTTCGTCGCAGAGTAGTGCGGCTGCAGCAAATCGCAGGAGGCGAATCTGCCATCGATTCCCTTGCGAATGCTCGAAACGAGAGACTCTCCACTTCTTTCATCATCCTCACCACACGCTAACCACCGCTCGGTCCATGTCATGGGCGGCATCTTGCGACTTTCTACCTTGATCTATCGTCCTCGCATCGTCCCCCCTGCCCGCCTTGTCGTTCTCCCGTGCGGAGGCGCTCTATCCCGCGCACTCATCGGTCGATTGTGAGAAATACAGCTGATTGTTCTTCACCCAGCATCCGCTCATGATGGCCTTCTGACGCTCCGTCTGTTGGGAAACCCACTTTGCCATCTTTCCAAGTCTCCGCTGCGTGCCTGTGCTGAGAAACCGGTTTTCACGTGTCAGCATTTCCCTGCGCAGACGGGTAGGCCGACACCACACTACTACCGGTCGTGCTGCTACCATCTCCAAACTACCAGCATCAACCAGCTCCCCCAATAATCTCTTACAGGGTCGCAGGAGCATGGCCACTGCACGTTAATCATAAGCCTGCATGCGCCTCTCGTTGATCTTATCCACGCTCTCGGATAGCGCTTCAGCTCTCCCTAGCCATGCCGTGCATGCTCTCCATGCATCTCTCCTCCGAAACGGTCAGAAGCTATTCTGTTAGGAGGTATTTTCGGTTGCTCCCTATCCGAATGCGATTTAATCTCCTACATATGTACCGAAACACGCGAGCGAGCCTGAGGGTCGTCCAACCATCTCATACACCGTGGACTTCACCTGGTCATATACATGATCTTGCCTAACCAACTTTCTGTTACATGCGACGTCATCACGTAATATATTTCTGCTGCTTTATATTGCTCTCGCAAGAATACATGTATTCTACATCTTCAGACTGCTTACTTAACAATGACATCTACCAAGACCAAGCCTCGGCTCACTCCCCCGAACAACCACCACGCCGTCTCGATTTTCCCACGCCGGTGCCCGCTGCTAAAAATCGCACGAAGAATACGAGCCCACAACTTTCTTTCTTTTTTTCGCCACCCTCGCGTCATTTTTCTTGGGGAATGCTCCATTCATTCCCACACCTCTCCCCTTCCATGTGTTTCCACCCTCCGTATAGCCTCGCCGTCTCCGCGCACCCCGAGCTAAGCGCCGCCCGCCAACGCGATCTGAACTGTCAACTCCAGTAGCGTTCGGAGCTTGGTCGTTGCGCTATAGTAGTGACATTTTGCGCGTGCGCCATAGACGCCGGAATCAAGCGACTCCGAGATCTATCTGTCCGGAATGAGGCCGGGGGCAAGGATAAGTAGCTCTGTGGGAATTTAGCACTATAGCATGCTGCATGCGCACACAGACGTCGATGCATGCAGCGAAGAGACAGGCGCAGTGGACCGGAGTCGAGGCCGTGTCCACGGAGTGCACTGTCGCTTCGATTTTGCTAGAGATGGTTCTGGATGGTGAGAGAAATATACAGTAGTATTTTTCGATGGGAAACGGTTCATCGAGACTTTTCTCATCTCGGACTGGTTGTATGGCACGCTTCTAGGCTTCGTTCAAAAATCCATATCATAGTCTTGGGCCGTGACCACGTATGTAGATACTTCTTCGTCTCTTACATTGCTATAGTTTAAAAGTCTACGTTCCAAATGAATGATCCGACGTGCCTTCTTACAACACGGAACATGAAAGATAGAAACTTTATTAGTAATTGCATAGCACAATGGTTCTGGTACTTTGAAAAGACCTACGTGCCTTTGAGATAGTGTGTTGGAGAATCATACATTCTCATAGCCGGTATGCTTCTACCTTCGTTTCTAATATACCGAGAAAGGCTCTGTGCCACTGAGACACCCTGCCGGCGGTTTTGAGATCTCTGCGGAAACATTAAGATGGTATGTGGATAACACCTCTCTCAATAACATCTCCAGATCATGAACGTGTCCGAAGGAATTCTGAAATCGACATCGTCTTCCCTCTCTCCTTTCAACGACAAAATAATACCCACCCCACAATAGACTCCAGTAATCAGTCCTCCCATCCCACGCCGCCCTACCACCATTCAATCGCCCTACAGCGCTCGGTAAATAACAATTGGGCCCGCTAACTTAGCTTAGCATTTTCGATATGAACACCTGCAGGGAAAAGAAAATCAAACTGATTCGAGCGTCCCTACCACGCCTCGCAACACACCGCCAATCCAATGGCTCGTCCGCTTTTCGCGCGTGTGTGTTATTCCCTGCAGAACATCATTGATGGGTCGCTTGGGTCGCAACTCGCATGGGACTTTGGTTCGTCGAGTGGAGATACGGAGGGACTAGGCATGCAGCCTTCTAGATTCGCAATTGGGAGGGGAGAGCACGAGTCCCAGTAGGTACTACTACTGCAATCATCTGTCTCTGCTGACCGACTTCATACCTTTGATTGCATGAGAGGGATTGCGTTCGGAGTTTTCTATCTAGCATGATCAGTTGAGACACCGCTCTTAACGTCGTGTGCTATGAGCATTCATGCATCTTTATCTGTGTGTGCTTTTGCGTTGATAACAACGCTCGTGCAGGCGAGTCGTTGCAAGTGTTGCAGATTACCGATTGCGCCATTCGGTGCGGTTGTTATCAGGCTTGTCTTTCTCTCATTGGCAGAATGGTGGAAACGTGAACTTGCGGTCAAGATCCAACGACGAGAAAAAAAAAAAAGAGAATTCTAGGGAACTGTTGGAATTGATGCAGGGTTGAGAAGAAACTCGGATGGGTTTATCACGAAAAGTACAGGGGCAATATTCTCGTGCGACGCATGGCAGGGCTAGATGCTGTTGCCATCCGAGACCGATTCTCGGAAACTACAAAATCATATACAGAAGGTAGTACGAGAGAGCAAGAGATAGGGCAACAATCCCACATCCACCTGCCAAAATAACAAATGCCATCCCACATATCCACCAGCACCACCATCAGGGTCCACAACTGGATCCTCTCGCTACTGTAGCCGATGCGAATCCTTCGCGAGAGCTCAGACGCTCCACTCCCTCCCTGGTCTCGGTGCTCGCTTCGGCGCTTTTATCAGTTATTACAAGTTGCAACGGTTTCCCGGGCTGATACTGCTCGAAGGATTTCGGCGCAAGCCGCGGCTCGAGGATGGGTGTTTTGAGTATGAAAGGGGTGGTACGATGGATTGGTAGGTAGATTGGAGGGTTCATCGCTGTTGTGGTGGTGGAGAAGGTGGGAGGAAGGGTTGTTTGAGAATGCGATCTACCTCCTAGTAGTAGGGCCACGCGCCTGCCAAAAATCTCAGCTGACTACTACCTAGGTCTATTCGTACTACTAGAGGGGAGGAGAGGGGCTTGAGACAAGAGTGTCCTATGAGAGATAGCCCTAAATATTCAAGAGCTATCTCACGTTCTTGCCTATTGATATATACTTCTAGAGTAGAAGATAGTAGCTCGATAGAAGATTATTTTGCGGCAGATGGCTTCGAGTGAGATGTTCATCATTCTGGAAGGCGCGTAAGGGCATGCAAGGGAAAGAAGAAGAGGGGCAAGGGCGTGGAGGATCACTTCATTTCGTTCCATCCACTCTCCGCGGACCCTTTTGTGTTTTGGATCGTTACGAGCTATTTCCTCGACGTCGCACCTTTGGGGGAGTTTTAGTCTGCGTTTCCTTGCTGCGGGAAGTCGAGTTGAAACCGACCGAGCGCGTGCGTTTGCACCTTGCGTGAAGTTCGGGATTCTGCTTTGCGGTCTGGGTACTTTCGCAAGATATAGCAGTCCTCGGGCGAGCTATTTGTTTTAGCATTGGTGAACGATTTGGCGTCTCATCAGAGGGGAGATGATGCACGTGGAGGAGCTTCGATGATCGCGCAAAGGCAATTGAAGTGAAAGCCTAGCCACTATATGCACATGCTGGGGGATTGTTTACACAGACAATACATTACATGCTCTATCACGATGCGATGTCGAAGCGTTTGATGATAGAAGGTACCATTTATTATTATTCACATGGCTGATCTCTGACATGTGAAGACGTTGGCCCAAGCTTCTCGAATTGTTTCTCACGTCACAGCTCTCAATCTTCGAGAACTGCTGCTCTGTAAGGCACATTTCAACACACGCAAAACGTCTCACATGCAACCGCAAACATGTCACTCACCACTCTGACCACCGCACCCTCTCACGACGACTTCATTCCCCTCTCCGAACATAATGAATCGACACCCGGCAGCTTCTTCGTCGGCAAACCCGTCCTACACCTCCAAGCGCCAGCCTCCAAGCTCCAAATCAGCAAAGAAGACCTGGAATCTCAGGAAGCGATCAAAGCGCTCGTAGCAACCACAGACGAAGCAGCCGTCGACGAGGAAGGCCTGGTCGAGATTCAAGACATCGACGTCTGGGTGACTTCAAGGTACGCTCTCGGCGCAAGCTCATCCACACAAGTAAACATCACATACCTCACAGACCAACTAACTCAATTCCCACCAGGCACCTGACCCTCTGGTCCCCCACGACCAACAAAGGCGCGCGCATCACCTACCCGACCATCACCGTGCACGCGCAAGTCGGCGCCGCCGTCCTGCTCGAGCTGAACCTGTCCGACTCTAACGTCGTGCCGGACGAGGACATCGAGCACCTGCAAATCCGCCTCACACCCTCGCAGATTATCGCATCCGCGGCGCCCGCGGAAAACCAGACCAACGGCAACGGCAACGCAGCAGCAGCGCGCCAGTCCGATCCCAGCTTCGCGCTGTACATGGCCATTGGCGATTGTCAGGAGCTGAACCCCGATCCCGCGGCGGAGGATGATAGCGATGAGGAGGGAGGCGAGGCGGGATTTGACGAGACGGCTCCCGGTGCCACGGGCTGGATTACAAGTGAGAATGTGCACGAGTTTACGGACGAGAATGGGAACTTCAAAATGCCGGAGGGCGTTACGGTGATCGGTGGTGAGGATGAGGAGGATGGCGGAAACGCGCAGCTGGGAGAGGGAGCTGGTAGGGTTAGGAGGGCGGATGAGGTGGGTGATGTTGATGAGGGTGCGGATGCTGAGGCGAAGTGGCAGAAGACTGGATGAATGGGATAGGGGAGAGGCAGGTATGGTTCTTGCATTGCGCTTTGTTGGATGAGCAAAAATGATACCCAAAAGAAAAAGATTTCTTGCGCGTGTGGTTGGTTCGGGCGACATGGGATACAAAAGGGTTCAAAAACAAAAGGGGCTTGAGGGCAAGTAAATGTAGAAGGTACCTTCTCTGGTGAGAAAGGGTACTGCTAGAAGGCATCGATCCTGGAAAGGAGATGCTCACTTCATGATGAATAGGGAATTTCTCGATCCGAGAACGAGTGAAATGACAGCTTTTCAAAAACATCATGGTTTTCGCATCATCTCCACCCTGCTAGATTGCCTATCACTATCATCTATAGACTCTACCCAGGCAGGCCCTCCACGCGCCCAAGAAAGAAGTACCTAACTTCTCAAAAACCCATCCGCATCATACAAACTCCTCGGCGTCGCCACCACACCAGGCGACCTCTGCAACCGCCCCCTCCTCTCGCCAAACCCTGTCTTGCCACTCACAGAAAATCCCACCAGAGGAGTCTGCAGGGCTCGCAACTTCTCAGCGTCCGAAGGACTGCTGCCGGGGATGGTGCTTAGGCTGGTGCGCTCCCAGAATTTCTCGCCGTCTTCCCATACGCTGGAGGAGGAGGTGTCTTCGTCGTCATCCTCTTCATCTTCTCCTTCTTGATCTCCTCCCTTTTCGTTCTCCTTCTCCGACAGACAAATCTTCGAAGGCGGCGGCATATTCGGCGAAGGAGAAGAACAACACGCCACCGACGACGACGAACAAGCCGACAAAGACGCCCTCCCCTCCTCCCGAATCGGCTCATCAACACAAGCAGGCACGTCGAACCCAGCCAACGCACCCTCAAGCCTGCGCTCGATATCCGACAAATCGACATAATCCAGCGCACTGGTCGGGACACTAACGCCGATATACCCACTCTCGCCCTCGCCCTCCTCCACCGCCCCACCCGTATCAACCTCCCGCTCACCAACGCCGCGGAAATCGAAATCGAACAAGTCCGTCGTACTGCTCTCCGCGAGATCCGGCTCGCCAATCCACGGCAGGAGAGGGGCGGGCTCGCGCGCCAGCCCGTGGATGTAGCGTCTGCTCTGGCGCGAGGGGGAGGGGTCGAGTTCCATTTCGGAGTTCATGCGGCGCAGGGCGATGATTTGCTTCGAGAGCGGTTTGGGGGGTTTGGTGCGTGGGCCGAGGGGGGTGGGGGATGTGAGTCTTGTTTGTTGGTGGGGTGGTGGGGAGGGTGAGGGGGAGTGGTTGTGTTGAGGGCCGGGGAGGAGGGCGGTCGGGATGTCTGTGTTGTCTGGTGAGAGGGTGGGCGGTGGTGGCGGTGGGCGATTGGGTTGGAGATGTGCCGTGGTTGACACTGAGCGGTTTCGAATGGTGTTTAGCGGGAATGGGACGGGGTTGTCGTCTATGGGCGGTGGAAGGAGTGGTGCGCCAGGGAAGTCGACTTTGCGCTTGTGCGATTCCAGCCGAGCCATGATAGTGCTCGCGTTGGCGGAGGTCAGTTTCTCGTTCGTCGAGGGCGTGGCGCGTGGCGTGGAAGAAGCGGAGTGGTCATCGTCTAGACTTGCTGGAGAGAATGTTCCAAAGCCCTGCGGCATGCTCTTTGGTGAGCATGGAGGCGAGTCTGGCCGATACTCATCGTGGTAGGATGTTGCTCTGCTGTAGCGCGCCGTGTCGTCTGAGAATGTGACCGTGCTGGCTAATGGTGAACTATGGCTCGGCTCTGTCGCTACCTCTACAAATGCTGGACTCGCCGGGTCGTACTCCTGTGATCCATCTTGCTTCGGAATCGTAAGGAAAGGCCAAGCAGGGTCGTACTCGTCGACCTTTGAGACGGGGAGTGGTGGACTTGAAGGTAGGTCGGCGTTCTCTGAGACGTCTAGATTAAACGCAGGAGGTCTGTCTTGTTCAGAAGGATCACGCTCCCAGCCAAAGTCAAAAGTCGGCTCATCTGTCGAAGGGCGAGTGAAGTAGAATTCGGGAACGGGCTGGTCTCGCTGCACGGCGGTCACGGTTGTTTTACTCGGGCTAGGGAAGGATGGAATGCTATAGTTCGACGACCGGCCAGATTTTCTGGATGCAGGTCGAGTGCCGATCGTGCCAGGCGAGGCAGATATTGAAAGCATCGAGTCAGACGGCTGAGAGGGCAGTCCGTGTTCTTGGAAAGTCGTCCAGGTGTTCAAGGTAGGAGACGTCGAAGTCAGAGATGCACGAAGAGTGGAGATGCGTAGATGCGGTGCGAAGACGGAGGCGCTTGGAGGACGAGATAGACGAGACTGGTTTGACACGAAAGGCAAACCTCCCATTGGATTTTCACAGCCAGCTTCTGACGGCTCTTCCTCGATACCATGCATGATACTGGGACTTGTGGGTCTGCTGGGTGGCGGTCCCAGAACCTGTGGCGTGAGCGTCGATATGCGTACGCAGTTCTGCCTTCTGTGGCCTTTGCGTGCATTTGGACTACCTTTCAGCGCTGAAGGTTTTTGTAGCGGCGCGCTGTCCCATTGGAATGGATTGCCGTTACTGCTTCGAGAAGAATCTTGAGTTGCGTTGGACGCTTGTCGGCTAGGTGTACCTGCATTTCCGCTAATATCTCGCAAGACACTCGCCCTTGGTCTCTCGGCAGGTGATCCGTTCTCGGAGACTGTCGTTGAACATCGCGATACTTTGCGTGGGGTGTTGATTTTTTTGACACCAGAGTCACTCTTCAATGAGTTCATAGAGGAAACGCTGCGAATGCTAACCCGGTCCGCTGTGCCTAGCCTTGGTATTGATAGGCGGTTGGTTCTGTCGTTGTCCAGAGATGAGTTGAAACTGGTCGTAGATAACTGGCGACTCAGTTCACTATCTCCGCTGTAGCGAGCGACGTTACTGCGGACGGAAGACTTATGATGATGCCCCATGGCGCAGGCTGGTACGGTAGGCGAAGTATCTGGTATGGGCCGCGGTCCCGCGATAAGAGGGTTTTGCCACTGTCTCTGCGATACCGTCTTCAGAGACGCACTGTCATCCGCAGCAACCAATTGCTCCAAGCTTGGCGATGGTATGCACTCATCCGGTCCGCGCAAGATCGGACTTGTGATGAGAACAGAGCTTCCTGCCGATTCTTGACTGGAACAAGACATTCTCGAAAAGTTGAATCCATTCCGAGCAGTGATCGTCTGTGCATGATGAGGTGCAATGACAGGTAAAGGCGGTACAGGGCCGGAAGGTGGTTGACTGGCCGCTCTATGTGCACCGAGGCTGATGGAACGAGCATGCATTGGTGGTCTTACATTGCCGCCTACGGGTCCGAAAACGTCGTTGTCTGGTGTTGGGTGGACCAAAGCGCTGATTGAATGGGATCGTTTGGCTTTTGGGCTTTCCTCGACAAACGTCGCGCCGTATCTTCCAGGCGAGCGTATGGCGAATGAAGGTAGAATGTTTGGTTTAGGACTTGATGGTCCGACGAACACATCACCAGCTTGAGAATTCCCATGGTCTGGCACTTTCGGGCTTATTGTCGCAGCCCGTTTGCGGCCCTTCGAAGATGGTAGCAACTCCGGTAATGCCTGAATCTCCGGTGTAGGCGAGTGAACAGAGCGACTACTCGGGCTCTCAATAATGGCCGACAAATACTTCAGTCGCTTGAGCGGGATTCCCTGCTGCTTGATCCGTTTCGGCAGGGAGACATAAGAATTTCGTTTCCGCATCGGATGACCGCCGGCACGCTCAGGCTCATTGACCTCCTCATTTGACCCCAACGCGCCCCAACCACCTTTCCCATGAATGGAAATCAGCCTCCCGGCGCGCGCAAAACTGATTGGTCGCGGAACGTCGCAGTGCGCATTTTGAGTCTGCGCGACTTGCACCGCATGGCCTTGCTCCAGTTCCGCCAGCGCTCTCTTGTGTTCCGCTCGCTTGCGCGCGATCTGGACGATCACAACGATGCAGGCGATCAAGATCGCGCCTCCAACACCAATTCCCACTCCGAGGTACAGAGATGTCGAACTCGCTCCAGCAGTGGCGGCTGATGCAGGCGCAGATGCAGATCCAGCTTCGATTGGATTCGCGGCGGCTTGTCGCTTCATGACCGCAACGCGTCGCAGAGACCACTGGCCTGACTGATGCGCTTGGAGATGTCTCATATCGCCAGCTTCCAGAATCTATGCATACTCAAGTTTGATGATGGGCGCGTGAAGAACTCGTATCCGTTGACCGTCCAGAGAAACGCCTGCATGCTAATTGATCCGGGTTGGGTCGAAACAGTGGATTGATGATATTGATCTTGCGACCGGCATTGTGTCCAGACCGATGGCTCCCACATGATGTTGTGGTCCCAGGGCTGCCGTGGTATGCGGCTCCGTTGCCAGTCCAGAGCATTGGAATGTGGCCATGTTTTTGAGGTGACCATTCAGCCACTGCAAGCCGGATCATGCTGTCAGACCGAACGAGCCTCCGTATCAATCGATTTCAGCTAACAGATTTTTGAAAAGCGATGCGTGACACGGTGTTCGTGGTATGCGACGTCCATCGCGTCGGCGGCCATCTTGGTTTCTTTCCACACCATCTCCGTGAGATGGAAGTGTTGCACGGCCTACCACGATCATCCATTTGTCCGAGCTGTCGTGAACGCGGGCAACCCCTCGTAATTCCAGTAGCAACACGTCTGCCGGTTCATAAATGCATCATATGTAAGGTCGTCATCAGAACAGCATCTTGTGATTGTTACACGATTCGCACAAGTGAAGTCCAGGGAACTGGCTTAGATCTCGCGGGATGGCATGATGTTATCTATATATTTGATTAAGATCTGAGCTTCTCCACTCTCTCTTGGGGATGTAGCTCAGTGGTAGAGCGTCCGCTTTGCATCTAGCAGAATGCGGAAGGTCTAGGTTTCGATCACCTACCTCTCCATTTTTGTTTTGGTTACTTCACCATACGTCCTCTTTTGCTACTACGGCATAATTCACAGAACCGATGAATACTTCATGTGTGTTTTGAATGAAATGATCAAGACTTGTATCTATATGATGCCATTACATTGGTCTTCGTAGAGAAAGCAACAATTTACGACCCATTGAGTCCGTTGCGATCAGACGGTGAATTTAGATACATCATATTCTCAATTACCTCGACGTCAAGATGATCGATTGTACGAGAAGCCTAGCAAAGCTGTAAGAATCTCGATCACGATTTTTGGATTCAATTTCCGGTGACTAATACTCAGCCCTTGCTGAATTACTCGCGCACGCTCGCACGTTCATACCTACGTAGCCAAATGAAGCCTACTTTTTCTATTCATAGTGATTCGAGAGAAACGAAAGCGTGACTGTTTGTTTTGTTGAGAAGCCATGTGATTGATGGGATCGTTTCTCGTTAAAGATTCAGATAACATCGAGCACTACGTTTGCTAAGATCACGGTAATTTTGGATTTCGCGTTGGCAATGGACAGATAGTCTTGTAGATTAGAATCGAATATGATCTTCTGCGAATACTTGGTCGTGAAATGGTGGCCCTCCTGGTTACAGGTTCGGCGCGCAGAGGAGGACATGGGCAGAAGAGAAGATGGAAGAAATATGGTCATATTGTTTTACCATTAAATTTCATCATTTCATACCATTTCGTCGGATCTAATACTCCAACGCCGCCCTAACAGCATCATAAATCCTCGCCACATCAGGAACGTTGAATTTCTCATAAGCGAGACCGGGATGCGTGCTCCAGCCCGCCACTCTCTGAACAGGGGCCTCTAGACGCAGGAAACAACCTTCCTGCACCGTCGCGGCGACCTCGGCGCCGACGCCCGCGTTCACCATACTCTCGTGAACGACGACCAGCCTGCCGGTCTTGTTTACGGAGTTCATGACCGTCTCGCGGTCCCAAGGGTAGATGGTTCTGAGATCGATGAGCTCGACGCTGCACTTGAAGTCTCGCTCCGCGGCAGCAATGGCCGAGGAGCAGGTGTAGAGCGGCGTGCCGTAGGAGACGATGGTGACGTCTTTGCCCTGTTTGAGGACTTCCGCTTTGCTTAGAGGCAGCGTGTAGGCCTCGGCGGGGACGTGCTCGACAGCGGCGCGGTAGAGGATTTTGGGCTCGAGGAAGACGACGGGATCGTTGCACTGCACCGCAGCGAGGAGGAGGCCTTTGGCCTGAGAAGGCGAGCGGGGCACCACGACGCGCACGCCGGGGATGTGCGTGAAGAGGGACTCGGGCGATTGGGAGTGGTAGAGGGCTCCGTGGCCGACGCCACCGGCGGGCATTCGCACGACGAGGCCGCCGCAGCTCTGCTTGTCGGCGTTGACGCCGGCGCGGTAGCGGATTTTGGCGGCTTCGTTGACGATTTGGTCGAAGGCTGGGTAGACGTAGTCTGCGAATTGGATTTCGGCGATGGGCCGCATGCCTTCCATTGCTGCGCCGATGGCGAAGCCGGCAATGCCTTGCTCGGTCAATGGGGTGTTGAAGACGCGGTCCTCGCCGAATTCGTTGGCGAGGTTCATGGAGCAGCGGAAGACGCCACCGAAGGCGACGTCTTCGCCGAAGAGGAGTACGCGGTTGTCGGAACGGAGGGCGTGCGAGAGGGCGGAGTTGATGGCTTGAAAGAGGTTTTGTCTCGATGTGGTGCCATTGCGGGCTTGATGGGAGAGTTCTGGATTTGAAAGGGCGTCTTTGGATGTGTGGGAGAGGACTTGAGTGGTGCTGAAGTCGGTGGGAACGTTCAGACGGGCTTTGGCTGGATGTGAGGCGTAGGCACGGCGTGCATGTTGGATGGGTGGATTGGCACAGGTGATGATGAAGCGAGGGGTTGTCGATGGCCGCGCAATGGAGCGGATCATGATTGAGGAGGAATTGGAGGAGGGAGCATTACAGCATGAATTGTCTAGTTGAATTGAACATCTAAGACGAGCGCAGAGTTACTTACAAGGTACCGAGAGGATGAAGTGTGGTTCAAGAGAGTTGTTTGTGAGCGGTTGTGATCGGCTTTCCCTTCCTTAAGCCGCAGCATTCGAGACACCTAACCGAGGAGTAAGAGATTGGGTTTAAGGTGCAGGCGCGTGGACTTGAGCCGCACACGCGCGATGACATGCAGGGTGCAGGGTGAGAAAGAGTGAAGTGCCACGAGCTCACATGATGGTCACGTGTGGAATGTATATGAAGTGAAGTGAAGTGAAGTAAAATAGTCGGGCATCACTCTCGCAGCTCACTAGCCGACTTGTTAGATAGCTGGTTGGCTCTGGTGGTTGCAAGTAACAACGCCGCATTGCGGCTCATGTCAGCCAGATATGGAAGGAGCTTGGCCAGTGATCCAAGATAGCAGGGAAGATGCCAACAATTCTTGATATAGAGAGAGTAGATTGATAGGAGCATCAATGAGAGTGAGCCTCGAGAGAATGGTGAGTGAGAGGTATAGGAAGAGTATCGGTAGCATAGTATTGATTGCTGCCTGATATTCCTGCCTTATAGTCACCTCCGAGCGTTAGCAGCATCAGCCAGCCAATTGCAGCGGGAAACGAGCAGCAGCAACAGCGACAGCTCCCCCATCTGTCTGCCATCATCTCCTTGCCTCTGTCTGTCTGTTGATTCCTGGCTTTGATCCACACTTTCTCTCTCCACCACCACATCTACACCACCTACACCCCATCCTCCCCTCTTCAACGACAAATCACACGACACCACTACTACCACCTCCGATACACTCCCGCCTCTTTCCTTCGTTTCCCTCTCACGATACCCCGGAAACTTTTCCCACACGACACCGATCTCATGGCTGCTGTACGTGCTTGTCGTCTGCGGTATACCCACTGCAGCTTCAATCCATCTCTTCAATCATACCACTACCCGCATTGGACCTCGACTAACATCCCTCTTCAATTCAGCAACCTCCCTCCCAGCCGCGCGCCTACTCGCAAGCATACATCCCCAACGGCGCTCCCGCTCCTTCTGGCCCCGTCCCCGGCGCCAGGCCTCTCGACCCAAACCAGGGCCGCGTGCAGCAGGTCGGCCATGCTCGCGTGCTCTGTATCGCAGATGTCAGAGGTGCGCATTCCCTCGCCACATCAATGTCACCAGTCGCTTACCATCCCTCCAGGACACCTGCGTCAGCTCAACGACCTCGCGCGCAACGCCAAAGCCGACTACATCATCCACACCGGTGACTTTGGCTTCTACGATGAGACCTCGATAGAGCGCATTGCCGAGAAGTCCGTCTAACTCAGTCTATCACTTCAACATGTTCCGACACTAACACAGCTCGACAGGACCCTCAAACACGTTGCGCAATACTCCCCCCTCCTCACCGAACCCGTCAAGACCGAAATTACCCGCGCCGCCCCTCAGCAGTCTGTCAAGGACCGCTTCCTCAGAGATCACCTTCCCCTCTCCGAGCTCCCTCAATTCCTCAACAAAACCTACAAGCTTGAAGTGCCCGTATACACCGTTTGGGGAGCCTGCGAGGATGTATCAGTCCTGGAGAAGCTGCGCTCTGGCGAGTACAAGATCGACAACCTGCACGTCATCGACGAGTCCCACTCAAGGTTACTGGATGTTGGTGGTGTGAAGCTCCGCTTACTCGGTCTTGGTGGCGCGGTGGTTATGCACAAGCTCTTTGACAACGGCGAAGGCCGCACGACCATCGCTGGTGGCCAGGGCACCATGTGGACTACTGTCTTGCAGATTGGCGAGCTCATCGACACTGCGAACCGCGTTTACGACCCTACAGAAACTCGTGTGCTCGTGACCCACGCTTCTCCCGCCAGAGAAGGTCTCCTCAACCAGCTGTCTGTTGCGCTCAAGGCCGACTTCTCCATCTCCGCCGGCCTGCACTTCCGTTACGGCAGCTCATACAACGAATTCTCCGTCAACCCCTCCCTCGATCACTACCGCGGCAAGCTCGCCGCTTCGAAGGCTTCCTTCAACGA
>MSJI02000729.1:0-35796 GCA_001931905.2 Cladosporium sp. IMV 00045 | reverse complement strand
TCACCGCCAACAACCTGCCCAGCCAGAACCCGACATATCACGAGCGCCCCCAGACATCCTACTCCGACACTGGTTTCAACCGACCCTACTCACAGTCTGCCGACAACACGCCAGACCGGGAAAACAGCAGACCACCAAGTGCGAACGCGCAAGGGAGCCAGTATGGGGATAATCGGTCACAGGCGCAGAAGAACTCGAGTGTGGTCATCAAGGTCGGCATGGTAGGAGATGCGCAGATCGGCAAGACCAGTTTGATGGTCAAGTACGTTGAGGGCAGCTGGGATGAGGACTACATTCAGACGCTTGGTAAGAAGGGATCAGAACTGTCATACTGGGCACAAATCAAGCTAACCGAGCGGCAGGTGTGAATTTCATGGAGAAGACCATTTCTATTCGAAACACCGAGATCACCTTTTCTATTTGGGATCTCGGTGGTCAGCGCGAATTCGTCAACATGCTTCCACTCGTCTGCAACGACGCAGTAGCCATTCTTTTCATGTTCGATCTGACTCGCAAATCCACTCTCAACTCGATCAAAGAGTGGTACCGCCAAGGTCGTGGCTTCAACAAGACAGCAATCCCTTTCTTGGTCGGCACCAAGTACGACCACTTCGTCAACTTTCCCCGGGAAGAGCAGGAGGAGATCTCACTTCAGGCGAAGCGTTTTGCCAAGGCAATGAAGGCGAGCTTGATTTTTAGCTCGACCAGCCACAGCATCAACGTGCAGAAGGTAAGCAAGAGCTTCCGGATTTTTACGTGTTGATGGCAAGTCACTCACACATCTACAGATCTTCAAGATCGTTCTGTCAAAGGCCTTCGATCTGCGTTGCACGATTCCGGAAATCGAGCACGTCGGCGAACCCCTTCTGCTTTACCAGTCCGTCGGCTGAAACCCCAGCGCACCCGGATTATCAGAGCGTCTAATCACAACAAGAACCCTTTCGGGAAGCACGCGAACATGTCCGCTACGACAACGACTTGACCAAAAAGATCCACCCACAAACAAAAAAAGGACTCGCAGGAAAAAGGACAAGCCTGGCGCATCCAACGAGTAATTTTTCATCAGGGCACTTTGGGCTGTACTCTTAAAACAACATCGAGTCATGCTTTTTTCTCTTTGCAGCTGGCTCTCGGCGTAAGGCGATTACTTTGGGTGCTTGCTCTTCTTTCTTCCAACAAGTCTCGCTCGCCCTTTTCTTTCGGCATGGAATGGAGGTTGCATTTTACACTATTGCGGCAGCGGCTTGCGAGGTCAACTGTCTTTTTTTCTTGAGGTGCTGGTACCTTTTTCCTTTTTTTAAACAAAGTGCCTACTGTCTGATGCCATTGCCCGGCACACCCATCGAAATCCTAATTTCTTTTCTTCTGTAAAGTGAACAATCAGAAATCCAATTTCAAGATTCAGGCCTTTTTCCATCATTTGGTGCTCTTGAGATTTTTGGCTCACGTATACAAGATTTTGGACGCTCTTTGGAATTATCCTAATTTGCCTGCTAATAAGAGGATTCCTGAATTCCTCCTGAGTGGCCGCTCATCTTTCTGGTCGCAACTAATGCTAGCTCTCTACATAGGCCTGCATGCGAGCAACTTGCTTTTGATACATGTACACTCACGCTTCGACCATTCTGGCTTACTTGATCTCGCAGCAATTCCGTTTTCCACGATACGAGTAAGTTTCGCCAGATGTCATTTGCATGACCATTTTCAGCTGGGTGTTTTCGTGTGGAGGAACAGATCTTCGCGTGTGGACTTGTGTCTCCTCTCGGCCTTCTGGGTTTTTGATATTGAATGGTTTCTATGGACGTTGAGGACTAGTGTGGTTTCCTTAGCACTAACTTTCTAATCAACACGTTCCCTCCATAGCACGTCGACCGCTCAGTTCTTTTCTGATCCACGATCTTCACGCTGAGTGGGAGGGTTGAAGGGGATGTTTTGGAGGGTTTTCGATGTCTTTGAGTGGATGGGTGTTTGCTGGGTTGGTTTGAAGTCCCGGCTTGAGTAATTTTTTAGTAGCTTTCTCATCATTCTTTGAACGTGTTCATGAAATGTTTGGATGTTTGCTCTGAGTTCTATTCAATTAGTCTTGCGGTACTTGACTTTCCAACCCAGCTAAAATCGACATCAACCCAGCTTTCAACTGCGGCGTCTTCGCCTGCTCGATGCGTAGATGCATTTCCTCGATCTTCTCCTGCATCTCCCTTAACCTCACCGCCTCAACATCCTCCTCCTCTTCCTCGTCGTCCTCTCCCTCTTCTCCATCCTCAGTCCCTGCCCCCTCATCCCACTCCAGTCCCTCCCCAAACGCCTCCCTAAACCCCTCCGCCAACCCCCCATCCCCCACCGCGAAAACCACCCTTTCTACGCCCTCCCACCCCTCCCCTCTTCCCTTCCTACCCACCAGCACCCTCCTCCAAGCCCTCGCCACCTCCCTTACCGGATTGCCATAAACCCCACACCCCCACGCCCCACGACCACCCTTTTGCACCCCTTCTGCGCAAAAATCCTCATCACCCCCCTCACCTTCCCCACGACCTCTTCCCTGTCTTTCGAACTCGCGTACGTCCCCCGTCCCGTTTCTTCGTCGATTTCCACTTCCGGGAAGCGAAGCATGCCCGCGGATACCACGTCGACGAACCAGCGCGAGTGCTTGTGGAGGTCTTCGCCCCGCTCGTCTCGGAAGGCGAGGACATCGGGCGTGTACACGCCGCCGAGGGAGGGGAGCGGGTAGTAGGAGTCGAGAAGGGAGGGGAGGAGGGTTGTGCGCATGCACAGGGAGGATTCTGGGGTGCTGGAGCCGTTGAGGAAACCTCCCCCGGGGGTGAGGGGGGAGGCCATGTTGAGGATGCCGACGCGGGGGGGGGTGTTGGTTAGGTCTGGGAGGTTGGTGGAGGGGTCGTGTAGGAGGGTGTGGGCGGCGGAGAGGGGGTCGGAGGGTGTTATGCTGAGGGTGAGGGTGGGTGGGTTGGGGAGGTTGTGGTGTTGTTTGGTTTGTTTTTTTTGGTGGTGTTGTTTTTGTTGGTTGGGGCGGTTTTGTTTTCTCTCGATGATGGTGGAGGGTCGACGATCAATTCTGATGCTTGTACGCCTTTCTTTGCGCGCGGGTGGGCGGTCAGGAGCGCTGGGATGGTTTTGTTCAGTGTTGCTTTTGCTTGTTTGGAGCGGGCGTTTTTGCGGTATGAGGCTGGTGGTTGGCCTATGGAGGGGGTTTCGCGGCCCATGGTTTTGGTTGATGCTGGTGGGTAGGTGAGTGCGGTGAGAGGAATCGTTGAGGTGTACGAGCTTCGGGGAGTTGATGTATTGGTTAGTGGCACTGATTTGTGTTTTGGCGATATGTTGTTTGTTGGAGTGGTTGCGGATTATAGCCATCAAGGTGATGGATGTGAATGTCATTTGGTAAATTGTTTGGTGGCGACGAAGCTTCACTTTCGTCAGCGGAGATGGCGCCGCTGCTAATTGTTGTGGTGTGTTCATACATCCTTTTTAATTATTCTCGTACGAGTCGTTAACAGAGCAATAAGACAAGGTGATCAAACTCGTTGCGTGTTTAGTCATTCTGATGATTATACAAGTTCTCTCGTTTGGTGATATCTATTTCTACAACAGTCCTCTCCGATAATGGATCTCTCATCTATATCCCTTCAAATCCTAATCCTATCAATCGAGTATTTGCCAACCCTCAGGTCCTTCTCCCTAGCGATTTCCAGTCTCGACTTCTTGCCCTCCTTTCCGCTTGCATTTCTCTTGCTCTTCTCCACGCGACAGCCCAGAGGCAGCGCCGCAGCATCCAGATCCTCAATCGGACCCAAGCTGAGACCGGTCTTCTCGGCGTCGTCGGCGTACTTCTCCAATTCGGCGAGGAGACGCTCGAGCGTCTTCGCCTCGAGACAGCCCTCCAGGCTGGCGGAGACTTCGGCGCGCACGCTGTCGAGGATCTCCTGTGTTGTGTCGACGTTGCCGCTGAGGCCGACGAGCCAGCCGCTGGTGCTGATTGCGTCGATGGCGCAGGTGAGCAGGTGGCCGATGTGGCGGATGGCTTGGTCTGAGGGGCGCTTGATCTGCTCGGATGTGCTGCCGGTTTGTTTGTCGCTGGCCTCGATGCGGTTGGCGAATTCGTCGTTGCCTACGTCGATGTAGCGGGATGTCCAGCCGCCTTCGGCAAGTTCGATGCGGAGTACTTGGATGAAGAAAACGAGTTCTTTCTGTGAGAGGCGGGCGCGGAGGACAGTCTTTACGAGCTTCTGAGGGAAAGAGCGCAGACGGGCGAAGATCAGGCGCAGAGATTGGCTACGCACTTCCAGACCGTTTTGGAGAGTGGACACAGCCTGGCGGAGTTCTTTCTCGGCGGCGCGGGTTTCGACTTCGAAGTTGGAGTCGGCGTCGCCGATGTCCATTTCGACATCAGCATCAGCATCGGTGTCCGCAGGTGGTGGGAGGGCGAGCTGGGAGATGTCGGTAGAAGGAATGTCGAGGGACTCGATCAGGATCTTCAAAGCCTCAACAACCTCTTCCACATCGAAGAACACAGGAAGTTCCATCAGGTCGTGGAGTAATTCAAAGCTGTCATCGGCTGTTTGCAAAGCTCGTGCAAGCTCACCAGCGCTCACTTGCTGCTGCACGGTCTTTGAAAGATAGCGCGCGCTCAAGAATCCGGCAAGGGCAAGCCATTGAATAAGTATAGGTGATCGTACTTCAAGTTTGAGGGTCTGTGTTGTTCCTTCCTTGGCGAAGATCTTTCCCAGGAGGTAAAGTGCCTTTTGTCTGTCGACACGGCTGGGGTCGTATGATTCAGTAGCGAGCTGGAAGACATCGTCTTGTGCGTCTGCACTATCCGCCGAAAGAAGTGCAAGATCCTTGACGAGGAACTCTTCCAGCGCCTCGACATCGCTTGCATCAGCCAGTTTGTCGACGTTAGATTTCCAAGAGTCCCAGTTAGCGCCGCTGGAGGGAGAGGCTTCAACTGCTGTACGCGAAGCCTTTCCAATGGCGTCAATCAAAGACGAGCCAGTGGCCCTTCCCCGCTTAGTGTCCCTCGCGTCTGTGTTGACCTGGAAGGAGATGAGTTGGGTGCCATCAATGGCAGCGACCAAGCCAACGTCCGAAAAGCTGGACACGACACGGACTCCCGCATCATTGTCGACGCCGCTTTCACGTTTGCGCTTTTTGCTCTGTCCAGCAGCTGAAGACGGTGTCAAAGGCACAGATGCTTGGATTGAGCCGAACCTAGACTCGTAAAGGCGTGCAATGCCAGTGCTAATTGCAAGAATGGAAGAGGAGGATGTTCGGGTGAAAGACGTGATAGGCTCGGTGTTGTGGCCAAGTTTGGACTGGACTCGAGGAGCGAGCGTAGTCAAGTCGTAGATTGTGAGGTTGCCTTCAGAAAGTTGGGAAACTGTCCAGTCGCAGCATGGAGTTCCCATGTCGCAGCCTCCGAGGCTGCATTTGCGGTTTCGGGTAAAGTGATCGCTTCAAGAAAGTCGAGACCAGAAACGGTGCTACCAGCTTGCTGGAGAGAGGCATTGCGGATCTTGAATATTTGGAGGGCGACCTCTTTCTGGGTGCGCGCGATGCGCATGAAGAGGAGTGAAGTTCCTGAAATGGTTGCAGATACGGCAGTGGCCAAGTCCTGACGTTCTTTCAGAACACCCTTCTTTGCAGTGTCAAAGTCCACGGTGGTGGCGTGCTCGATTTGTTGCTTTGAGGATTCCTTGCCAGCGTACTTCCAGTCGATACGGGCGCCATCCGGAGTTATGCAATCGACTGCACCGTCATCGTATGAGACAAGGACTTGAGTAGACGATGCTGTACCCTCACTGGTAGGCGGCAGTGCTTCCAAGGCGAAAGGTGATTTCTGTAGTTTGACCTCGCTCTTAACAGGTGCCGCGAAACTAGAACCCTCTCCAATACGCTCCACGAAGCGAACGATTTTGCAGTTTGACTGGGAGCGCGCATCCCTGAGCGCTGCGTATGTGTGCCTCTCGGCGGGAGCGTCGCCATTGCGCCTGAGGTAGACCGAGCAAGGTGCGCAGCAAAGTTTTGATTGAGGCGGAATTGCGTATGATGCGGCGACTGATTGCGATTGAACCTGAAGACTGTGAGTTTCATGTGACCCTGGTGGCTTCGTAGACAACCATACATTGTAAATGTTCAAGCTCTCTCCATCGATGCCGACGACGACCTCGTGCCTCTTCCTCTTCTTCAGGCCGCGGAAACTGTAGACCGGCGATGCGTAGATACTGCCATTTTCGGCATCCAGTGGCTTCGGCAGCGAGGCGATCGTATAGGGTGCCTCCATCACGCTCATGTTGTGTGAGACGAGTTTTGCTGCTCTCGTTCAAGCTCTTGTCCTTCACGAGATTCTCAAGTCGCGCCCAAAACTTTCTGCAGCCAAATCCAAAAGTCCAGCGCAAGGTCTCAAAGCGGGTCCATCGGAGAACTAGCGGCGGCGCTATCCGTCCACCTCGGGTCGCTCTCATTGCTTTTGAGATTTGAGACTCGTGTGACACCTCAGGCTCAAATTCACGAACGCGTGACGTCGACCAAACGCGTTAATTGGGAGTTTCAATATGAACGAGCAGCATTGTCTTCTTGAATGAACGGCGAACCTTCGCCATACAAGGACTGTCAGGACACACCTCACTCTGCAAACTCATGGCAGTGGTCATGAACATGCAGAATGACGGCAACAATGCTCTGCATCCATTCTTCACTCGGCCAAACGGTAATGTTTCTTGAAGCGAAGCGATGATATGCACCACTTCTAACAGTTGAAGGCCTCCAAACAACCGCCGATATAGATCATTCCTTGGAGCAATCGCACCAACCTAGTACCACAGGATCCGATGATAATGACCCGGAAAAAGAAATGAACGAATCTACGACACAATCTAAGAGCAAGACTGGCCCAAAGACCCGGAAGCCAAAACAGCCTGCCGGCAAAGCCCATGGACAAAAGACGCTGGCTGAGATATTGAACCCCTCTGCGGCGGAGCCAGCAACCGCAAGTGAGGGGGGTCACTCTGAAGAGAAGCATGCGATACCAGTCGAGCACGATGAACAAGGCCGCCGAAAGCGACGACGTACCAACTCATGCAACGCCCATGGACACGGTGATCAAGATGCCTCTATCCAGCCACCAAATCCCACATTAAAAGATGCACCTGTCGAGCACGATACACCACGAGCTGGATCCCCATACGTAGCCATACCATCTTCGACCGACACCGCAGGCGAAGCACATCCACCAGCGCCTGTATCTTCAGAGGAACTTCCAAAGACACCACCTAAGAAAATGATGAAACTCAATGCGGGAGGAAAACTCAGCTCTCCCAAGGACACAGCAAAAGAGGATGATAAGCAATCGGATACGGAGCCAAGGAGACGGGGCCGTCCTCGCAAAGCAAAAGAACCGCCGCCGCCCAAGTCCCGCATGGTGGTGTTTGGTTATGGTAAAGACTGCGATATAGAAAAGATGCGTGCGATTGGGCAACGAATAGAACGGATACTTTCAGGCGAGGAACGGATACAGCAACCGGCCGTGGCTCAGAAGAAGGCTAAGACCACCAAAAAGGGCAAGCCAGCCAAATATACACATCCATTTTTCACAGGCAAGCCAGAAGTCAAGCCAGCAATGAAGCTTGAATCTCCACGGAAGGCGTCTGCTTCCACTCCTGGCAAATTGCGTAGCCAGGCGTTTCACGATCGCATGGCTGAACCATCGAAAGATCCCCCGTACGCAATTGGCTCTGCTTTATTGAAAGATCGACTCGTGGTCAAACATCCTGGAGCTAGAGAGCCCCAATGGCCTGATAGAACGCAAGCTCATGTGCGAGGGTTTGATCACGACTATGAACCACCTTATGAGCTGCATCCACCAAGCAAGCAAAAGCGAAAACAGTTCAGACAACACATCAGCCCGATTGAGTCGATCCTCAACTCATTTGCCGCTCAACTCATCTCAGAACCCGATCCGGAACAACAGCATGATGGGTTTGCTGGACCTCGGCATGATCTGCGCTTGCCGACGAAACTCCTCATTACTGGCGAGGGTACCAGGAGTCGTGTCTTGCCAGAGATTAAGGCACCCATTTGGCAAGAGAATGAACATGAGTTGGCAAGACCTCAAAGCTCTCAGAACAAGACGCACCCAGCCGTGCAAAGATTACATGATTCTCTGCCCGATCAGCTGTCCGCTTTCGACCACCTCAGAGGCGAAGGGCAAAGCTGGGCACTGAAGTATGCTCCAACTTCGGCACAGGATGTGCTCCAGCCGAGCAACAAGATGGCTGTGTTGAAGGATTGGTTACAATCGTTGACAATCAATGCCGTCGAAGCTGTGCCTTCAACAAAGCCTGAGCCAAAGGCCACTTCTAAACCCAAGAAGAAGCGGCGACGACAGAACGACGAGCTCGATGACTTCTTGGTGGATGACGATACCGAAGTAAACGAAATTCAGTTCATCCCCGAAGCCTTGGAGTTGGACGAACCTACGAGAAAGCACCACCCTAAATCAACGGTGCAATCAACAAATGGCTCGAAAGTTAGCAATGCCCTACTTCTGAGCGGACCTCATGGCTGTGGCAAGACTGCGTCTGTGTATGCCGTGGCGAAAGAACTTGGCTTCCAGATCTTCGAAATCAGTTCAGCGGAACGACGCAGTGGCCGTGATGTCGTCGACAAAGTCGGTGACATGACAGAAAACCATATTGTGAGACATCATGGCATGGAATCTGGCGACGCCTCTGCGTCAGAAGATGGAGATCGCATGGATGCTGCGTTTCAAAAGGACCTTGCAAGTGGACGCCAGGGCAAGATGAGTGCATTCTTCAAACAGCAGCCTGGAGTTAAGCCTGTTGCGCCAAAGGTAGACCTTCTCAAGACACAGACAATGGAGAAAGTGCAGAAAGCACTTAAGCAGCCTGCCAAAGACCAACAGCAGTCACTCATCTTGTTGGAGGAGGTGGACATTCTATTCAAGGAAGACAAAGACTTCTGGACGACAGTGTTCAAGCTTCTTGCGACCTCGAAGCGCCCGTTCATCATGACATGTAACGATGAGGATCTCGTACCTTTACAGGCTATGTCGCTTCACGCAGTCCTACGCCTTGCTCCGCCGTCTGCAAATACCTCGGTCGATCTCATGCTTCTCATTGCTGCGATGGAAGGCCATATCCTCAAGCGCAAGGCCGTTGCTTCGTTGTTTGAGTCAAAAGACCACGATCTCCGAGCGAGCATATCTGAACTCGACTTCTGGTGTCAAATGGGCGTTGGAGACTCTAAGGGCGGGCTGAGCTGGATTTACCAGAGATACCCGCCTGGATCTGATGTTGACAGCATGGCAAGAGGCTTAGAGTGATTAGTGAGACACTTTTCAAGATGGCATGGGTCTCGTCCAGTCTGGAGTGAAGGTGGATGACGATGCGGTGCTGCTTGCATGCCGTGAGTTCGGCGTCGAACCCACGTCCCTTATGAGCTGGACTGCGGAAGGCTCCAGCGAACAATTCTCAACACAGGCGATACCATCCACGCTCCAAGAAATAGCCAAGATGGCTGATTCCCTCAGCGCTATGGACCTCTACTCGACACACGCCACTATGGATTCCTCGCTACCAGAACTACCCGCCAAATCTCGAACCCATTACATCGAAGGCATGGCTTTGCTAGAAAGCAACGAGAGCATAGACTACAACGACATGCCAGCGAAGCTCGCAATAAATTCCACTCTACTGACATGCCGCTCATTCTTTCCACCCGAAACGATAGACCAAATCACAAGCCAAGCCAACCTCCTCCGCTGCATCAAAAGCGCAGCAAAGAGCGACGACGCCACATTGACCCGACGAGACTTCACCTGCTTCGATGCAATTTCCGTACCAACCAGCTCCGCCTCAACTGGTCTAGAGCTTTCAGTCTTCGACGGACCTCTCCCAGTCCTCGCCACCGACCTCGCGCCATACGTGCGCTCCATCGCCCAGTACGATCTGTCCCTCGAAGAGCAGCGCGCTCGACTCGGCGAGATCATGGGCGAAGGCCACAAGGCCAAGCGAGCGCGCACCACCAGAGCGGCGAGAAGTGCGCTCGAAGGCGGTCAGCGTGGGAATACGCGGAGGGAAAGGTGGTTCACTGAGGGTTTGGATTTGGAGGCCACGCTTGCTACAGGGGGAAAGGATTGGCCGAAAACCTGTGCTGATGTGAAGGAGGTCGAGGAGGGGGAGGAAGGAGAGGCGCCTGCTTCTAGTGTGGAGAGTGCTACTTCGAATCTGTGATGTGGAATGACATAGATCTGTAGATATGATCGTCTGCTATTGGGACGATGGAAGAGTTGGGCGAATTATCATTCTGGATGCTGTTCCTTATGTGGCGAACATGCTTGCTTGTATATCAAACAGTGGTTAAAGCAAGGCCTGTATATACACGAAGACAATTCCACCCATACAGTGCGTTCCGAAGAAATTCATAAAGGCCTTGACATGAAGCATGAATCTGGGCATCGTCCAAGTAGCTACATAACGTGTTGTACCCAACTCTTACGTTCACAATGTTCATGGGAGGCCTTAGGCATATGCTTACTCGAACAGTTGGGCATACTCCCTAGCGGCGTGCGGCATAGCAACAATCGCTCGCTAGCACTGAAATCTCGGCGATAAGTGGTGGGTCAAATCAAAAGTGAATGGCAACGGCGACACGAGATGGCTGAGGGAGGAAAGTGACAGAAAGAGAGCAGTGTTGACTATCAGTAAGTGAAGGAGGAAGAGCAGCAGTGAAGTGAGGGTTTTCTTGACCACGAGTATCGTTGACGAATGAGGTGCAGTAGTGAGAGTAATTCATGCATGTGAATATGTGGCGTGGCGGCTCGCTCTTGCCCTTGGGCCTGAGGTGACTTTTTGAATTGCGGGGCCAGGCTGGCGCTTGTGAGATGTTTGTCTGTAAATGCATGCACACAACGAGTGACGTCTTCTGCAAAGCGACCGGACAAACTTCCAACACATACAGGCAGACAGTGCCAGTGCTTTCTTTTCCCACCCCCCACCAGGCCCTAGCGCAGACCCTCACAGGCAGTTTTGACCGTTCTCTTGTTTTGCTTCGAACGTCACTTCACGCGACCATCTCCTTTTCTTTCACAAATCCCATCTTCTCGCCCTCTCTACAAACACACAAAACAACTCACGCCGGGCACCCATCACCTCTCGCCTGTAATACCTTTGCTCACGAGTCACCACAGCGTGCTCTGCGCCCCTGATACCCCTTCGAACAGGCTCTCCGAGCAGATCACACATTTTCGCCATGGCGGACCGCTACATCCCCGAGCACCGTCGTACGACGTTCAAGGCCAAGAACACTTTCAAGCCTGACGAGCTCCGCCGCCGTCGCGAGGAACAGCAGGTCGAGATCCGCAAGCAGAAGCGTGAGGAGAACCTCGCAAAGAGGCGAGGCATTGGCAACCGTGGCGAGGGCGGCCCTGGCGCTTCCCTCGGTGCGGCACCGGACAGCGACGATGAGGGCACCAACACTGAGAGTGCGGTATGTCGTTTCCACGAAGAGCTCAAGAAAATCGGAGATGGGAGAATAATTACTGACGTGCTGTGCAGCTGAACGAGGACCTCCCTGTCATGGTCCAGGGCGTCTTCTCCGACAAGATCGACGACCAGATCTCCGCCACTACCAAGTTCCGCAAGCTTCTTTCCAAGGAGCGCAACCCTCCCATCGAGCGTGTCATCGAGACCGGTGTTGTCAGCCGCTTCGTCGAATTCCTCCGCTCACCGCACACTCTTGTGCAGTTCGAGGCCGCCTGGGCCCTCACCAACATTGCTTCCGGCTCCGCACAGCAGACTCAGGTCGTCATCGAGGCCGGTGCCGTCCCTATTTTCGTCGAGCTTCTCAGCAGCCCCGAGCCTGATGTCAGGGAGCAGGCCGTTTGGGCTCTTGGTAACATTGCTGGTGACAGCCCTCACTGCAGAGACTACGTCCTCGCTCAGGGCGCTCTCGCTCCTCTTGTCCGCCTCCTCGGCGACAGCAGGAAGCTCAGCATGCTTAGGAACGCTACCTGGACTCTCAGTAACTTCTGCCGTGGCAAGACTCCCCAGCCCGACTGGAACACCATCGCCCCCGCTCTTCCCGTTCTTGCCAAGCTCGTCTACTCCCTTGACGACGAGGTCCTGATCGACGCTTGCTGGGCCATCTCCTACCTCTCCGATGGCGCCAACGACAAGATTCAGGCCGTCATCGAGGCCAACATTCCCCGCCGTCTCGTAGAGCTGCTCATGCACGCTTCGACCTCCGTTCAGACCCCCGCTCTCCGCTCCGTCGGCAACATCGTGACCGGTGACGACGTCCAGACCCAGCTCATCATTAACTGCGGTGCTCTGCCTGCCCTCTTGTCTCTGCTCGGCTCTACTAAGGACGGCATTCGCAAGGAGGCTTGCTGGACCATCTCCAACATCACTGCTGGTAACAGCGTTCAGATCCAGTCTGTCATCGACCACGGTCTCCTCCCCCCTCTCATCCACCTTCTCAGCAACGGCGACTTCAAGACCCGCAAGGAGGCTTGTTGGGCCATCTCCAACGCCACTTCTGGTGGTCTCCAGAAGCCCGACCAGATCCGTCTTCTCGTCGAGCAGGGTGCCATCAAGCCCCTTTGCGAGCTTCTCGCTTGCCCCGACAACAAGATCATCCAGGTCGCTCTGGACGGTATCGAGAACATCCTCAAGGTCGGCGACATGGACAAGGAGGCTCAGGAGGGCACCGGCGAGGCGCCTGTCAACAAGTTTGCTCTGTTCATCGAGGACTGCGGTGGCATGGAGAAGATTCACGACTGCCAGAACAACAGCAACGAGGAGATCTACATGAAGGCATACACCATCATCGAGAAGTACTTCTCCGATGACGAGGGCGAGGGCGAGGTCAACGAGATGGCTCCCCAGCAGGGCCAGGACGGCCAGTTTGGTTTCGGTGCTCAGCAGCAGCAGCAAAACTTCAACTTCGCCAACGGTGGTGACAGCATGGACATGTAAATTGGTGATATCCGCAAGGAAGCCAGTCGCTCGCAGCTCGCAATTCAGCGAACGTGCAGAGGCGTGAAACAGCATGATCTCAAGAAGCATCCCTCTTCGCCGACATGCAGAGGTAAGTAAAGCAGCACTAGCGGCAAGGAACGTAAGCCTACGTTCTCGAGAAGAACACCCGAGACCAAAAACCCCGAACACTCCGCCGCTGCACCATTCCATCCACCACCCGAACACTACAACGAGCACCTGCATCGATCCAGCACAGCGTCCACCTGCACCTGCACCAGCGATCCCATGCCCAACTCGTCCGCCTCGCTGCCGCTGAAAGCTTTTTCGGCGCAAGCGTCCACAACACCCATTCACCCGCCCGATACCCAATATTCTGGATTTCGCCCCTTCCGACACGACACACCACCCCCTTCCATCATATCTCGTAACGTCAAAAACACATTCCCGCTTTCGAAATATCCCCCCGTCTCCTCCAGCATCACGAAACGACTTCACGAGAGCTTCCTCTCTCGCAACGCGACCACGGTGGCTTTATGTTGGCGCTGATGGGAGTGCTTTTATTTGATGGAGGGAAGCAAAGGACGGGCAATCGATAGATGATTGCGAAGGCCTTTTCTCTCTCGCTTTAGCATGGGAGCAATGTCGAAAGGTTTCTATGGAGGTCGATGCTGGAGATGGAGGGGGATATTGAAGGACTTTTTCTCTTTTTCACCCTCTCGTCATACTGCGTTTTTCCTCTTGGCTTTTTGATAGATTTCGTATTTGATTGGTCTGTTTGATACTCTCGATCCCGTTATATGCCTTGTGATCTTGTCTTACGTTCACCTAGTCCTCAGTGATGTGACTATTCTGATGCACATGTGGTGAGCTAATGAAATGTCTCGCATGCATGTATAGGTGTATGCGAATCAAGGTTTCACGCACTTGCCTTATCGATAAGGTTTTGCGCCAGGCTGTGAGAGGCGAAAGCTTTCGACGTCGATCGCTTGAGCAACGGCACTCTCGCTCGCGTGCTTCACAACATTTCACCTTCACTTCGACATCACCACCTCACTACCTCAAATCCCCCCGACCATCACTCGCAGACTGACGTACACGATACATTGACACGACCCCGCCACTGGTATTCCTTCCAGCCAAGCATAAACATACCAGCGCACCCATCCATCCAATTCAATCGCAAGCTGCCTGCCTCACAATGGCCGATTTCACCGGCATGACCGTTAAGGTCACCCTCAAGCAACCGCCCAACACCATTCTGCACGGCCAAGTCAAAGAGATCGTCGCCGGTCAGAACCTGTCGCTCGAGAATGTCATCTTTCCCAAGAGCGGGACCCGATTGGCACAATATACGGTTCAGGGCCCTGCGATTGCGGATCTCGAAGTGATCGCAAAGCAAGAAAACGGCACTGGACACACTGCGCCTGCGAATGCGCCTGCACCTCCAGCGATACCCGCTCAAGGGCCTCCACCCATGCAGATGCCTCCTCAGATGCCCGCTGGCCCTTCATACCCAGTGCCGCCTGCGCAAATGCACCTGCAGAGACCGCCCAGCGCGGGATTCGCACCACCACCTCCACCTCCTCACCATCCTCATATGCCAATGCACATGCAAAGACCTCCGAGCGCTTCAATGCACCCTCCTCCTCACATGCAAATGCAGAGTCCGCCCGTTCCTCCAATGCATCAAGCTCCGCCCGCGCCTCTGCACTCAAGACCCCCAACCACGACATATGCGCCTTCGCCTTCGGCGGCAGCTCAAGCCCCACCGCCGCCACAGCCTGGCAGTCAAATCCAGCTTCCCTTCCCGACGGCTCAGAACATTCCTTCGCCTGCACCGCCGAAGCAGGCTGCGAACTTTGTTGACCCGGCGATCATGAGCATTGGCAGGTCGCCTGCTCAACCGAAGGCTGCTGCTGCTGCTGCTTCCACCAACTCGCCTGCTACGCCGATCAAGAGTGCGATGGCCAAGGCTGCAGAGGCTTTGCCCGCGGTCAACACTTCGCCGTATGTTGCTGAGCCGATCAAATTCAATCTGCCCGCGAAGACAGTGGTGGTCAAGGAACAGTCCACTCAGCAACCACAGCAGGTTCAGCAAGCTGCTTCTGTTGTTGTTGGTGCGGAGGACGGTGCGGATGATGCTGGGCCTATTGACCCTAACGGCAAGACAAAGAGAGGACGCAGAGGCATCAGAAACAAGAACAAGGCTGGTACTCAAACGCAAGAAGTGCCCGCCGTCATGAACGTCGAAGTCTCGCGTAACGGAAATGATATGAATGGAAGTGTCAAGCGTGGCAAAGGATGGCGTCAAACGCCTTTGTTGCAGCCTTCGCCTCAGCCAGGTGCCACTCCCACCAAGAAGGGAGCCGGCAGGTTGAGCCGTAAGCAGCGGGAAGAGCAGAAGGAAGGCCAGAATGGATGGGCTACTGAAGAAGCGACCGATATTCAGGACTTGGGCGATTTCGACTTTGAGGCAAGCAACACTCTCTTCGACAAAAAGCAAGTCTTCGACGAGCTTCGCCAGGGCGACACGACTGCAGACGAGGATCGTCTCGTAGGCTTCAACAGACTGGCTCGTCCGGGTACTTATGGAGGCAAGAACTTGCATCCGACAGAGAACGTCCTTAGTCCGAAGCTGCCGGCCGAAGACGTCAGCAGCGATGCGGACACGGAAATGAACTTCCACACCGGTCGTTCATCTTCAAGACATTCCGCATCAAAGCCCCAGCAAAGCAGGCAGAACAGTGCTATTGTCGAAAGTAGACACCCTCTTGCTTCCTCGGTATCTTCGGAGCGTGGACTTTCGAGGTCTGCAGTATCGATCGCCACCCGGAATGGAAAGCCTCTCTCCACGAAGGGCAACCATTCCCCGAGACCGGATCGTTTGCAATCGCCTAACTCTGCTGTTTCGTCGAAGCCAGCTGCATCTCTATTCCCTCCCACTTCTAGCCAAGCACCACATCTCGCGATGGTACACTCTGGCGCACCTTGCCCTGTACTCCTCCCAGCCGCACTTGAGACTCTCGAAGCCGAAACAACATCTCGCTACGGTCTCACTCAAGACGCCATCACCGAGACAGCCGCGCGTAGCATCGCCGAGCTGGCCATGAGCATGATCGATCCCGTCGAGCCCACCAGCCGCCGCGGCTCTCGCTCGCACGCCAGCCGCGCTCACGCAACCAACACCAACAGCACCCCACCCGTCATCGTCGTCCTAGCCGGCAACCACACCGCCGGCGCCCGTGCAGTAGCAGCCGCCCGCCACCTCGCCCCACGCCACAGCAAAATCATCCTCGCCGAAGCGCAGTACGAATCGGCCGCCACGCAAGAAGAGCAAATGGTCAAGCAAACCCTCATGCTAAAGCGCATGGCACGCGCCGGCGCCGACATCAAACGCGGCACTTGGCACAAAGCCTCCAACTACATCAAGAACCTCTCCGGCCCGCCGGCCATCATCGTCGACGCCCTCCTCGCCGGTTCCACGTACGACTCCCTCCTTTCCCCCAACGCGGCGCACAGCGAAGCCGCGCAGCGCGAGACGAGGGAGATGATCGACTGGGCGAACCGCTCGCGCGCTCCTGTGCTTTCCATCGCGTGTCCGAGCGGCGTGAGCGGCCTCGACGGCTCGACTACCATGCTGGACGGCGAGCCGTTGGCTGTCAGACCTGATCGCGTGCTGGCTCTTGGTGCGCCGATGGTTGGTGTTCTTGAGGCTATTAGGGGTGGGGAGAGTTGGGAGGTGGATCTTGCTGATGTGGGGGTTAATATTGCGTTGAAGATCGAGGAGGCGGTGGCTTTTGGGGGGTTGTGGGTGGATGGACTGAGTTTTGTTGCGGAGTAGGGGAAATTTTACGACAACAGGGACGATGTCTTTGGTGCAAAGAGCCTGTTCTCTCGGGAGGCCACGCGATAGTCTGGCATTGGGTTCATGCGAGAGGCGCTGATGATTTTTACTTTGGTTGATGTGCGATTCAGCGAGGTCTTGGTTCTTGTTGTTTTGTTCGTCAAGGCACGTATTGTACGATGTTGACGACGTGCTTTTACAGTGTTCACATAAGTGCTCATTCGTGTATCAATACTTGCCTCTGAGGAATTGAACGAGTCACATGAACACGGACGATTTCCTTGCTCGATTTTCTCTTGTTAATCACAAATTACGTCTCAACGTTTCAATTGATGTTATTAAGAACTTGGTCTTGGAAGGACCTGATGAGCATGCGGTCCACTCGGACAGTCACGGTCTTGTGATAATCAGTCTTGAGGACCAGGCGAAGTGGCTGGAGCCACAACGAACGGACCTCGGCAAGCTCGATCAATGTCCACTTCACCCAACGCCTCTCTGATACTTCTCCTCTACCCGCAGCAATTTCTCGCGCCACGACAACAATAGACTGTATAGATGGCATAGAATCAAATCTTGAGCTCATTCAATCTTTTCTTTCACTTTTCCATACCAACCAAATCGGGAAAATCAACAGGAAAATGTCACACCAAGCAGCAGGTAATATCTATCTTCCCTTCGCCGATCTGATGCGTCTTGAAACCATCAACGATGTCACTTTTCGCGCGACGGCGCAGCCTTTCTGTCCTGGAGGAAATCATCCCAAATCGCTGGGGAGGGCTTACGGGGGTCATGTTTTTGCCCAAGCCGCTTGGGCGGCGGCGCAGACTGTAAGGGAGGGGTTTGTTTTACATGTAAGTCTTGGAAGTCGTCGTTAATTTTGAAGGAGAGGCAGTCGGTCACCTCGTGACGGTTCAGGATGAACGATCGATCGACTGGCTGACGCGAGAAAGTAGCACATAACCGGCTCCTTCCTCCTCCCCGGCCTAATCTCCACCCCCTTCATCTACAAAGTCCACACCATCCGCGACGGCCGCTCGTACAGCACGCGCATCGTCAACGTCACGCAAGCGCGCGGCAAGGGCGTCTGCTTCACGTGCACTTGCTCGTTCAAAACGGACGAGACCAGCGAGCTGGACGTCCAGCAACCCCTGGATCTTTGGAAAGAGTACGCCAGTGTCCTATCTGGCAAGAAACCATCCGACTTCCCCGAAGCGCCCGGCATGGACGTGCCGTTCTACTGGGAGTATTTACGCCAAGGTCACGCGAACGAGAAATTCCCCGGTCTCACGACACGGAAAGTCGACATGGGTGCTTACAATCACGACAGAGACCCGCTGGACAAACGACAGTTAATTTTTTACCGTCAGATAGGCGATTTGCCCTCGGATGCGAACCTGCACGCCTGCGCGCATTTGTACGCGTCTGACCGGAACAGTCTGTACATCGCGGCGAACCATTTGGGGGTTGGGGGGAGTTATGTCAGGATGGGCAGTTTGGTGCATACGGTTGTTTTTCATGCGGGGTGGGGGGATTTGTGGTTTGGGCAGGAAGTTGGGGAGGGTGGTGAGGGAGCTCAGGGGAATTGGTTTTGTAAGGAGGATTGGACGGATAGGGCGGCGGTGGGGAGGAGTTTGTTCCATAGTCGCGTTTGGTCGCCGAGGGGGAGGCATGTTATTACGATTTTGCAGGATGGGATGATTAGGGTTGGGGAGAGGGATGGTGGTGGTGGTGGTGGCGGTGGTGATAGCAGTAAGTTGTGAATGTGACTGGTTTTCGGTGTGAAGTGAAAGCATTGATGATTCGCTTTTCTGGCAATTGTTTGCTTGAAGACGTGAGTGAATCAGCAGCATTATAGATGAGCAGGTGATCAAGACGCGAACCAGGCACCCAATGGCACGTCTGCCTACTGACCGGTCTTGCGCTTTCCTGTGAATGGAGAAGTTGTGAAAGCAACCCATAAAACTCTCACACCGCCAGACACTCGACACCTTCATTCGCACAAACACCGACATACCAAAAGATTCACCAAAATATTCTCAGAATCCGTTGCCTAATCTGACTCTACAACAAACCACAATAACCCCAAACCAAAAGTGAGTGTTCAGATCCCTCGCTATCACTTCGAAAGCTAACATCCACCCACAGACAAAACCCTACACATCAAACAACATGGGTGCCTGGGGTCTAGGCCTATTCGAGTCCGACCACGACTTCGACGCCATCAGCGACATGTCTCACGCTGCTGGTCTCGAAGGTCTCGAAGGCAAAGCCAGAGCCCGCTACAAAGAAGAACACCCCATCCGAGCAGCCAAAGACAAGAAAAAAGGCCTCGACGACCTGCCGCTCCTCTCCATCTACGCGGGCAACAGCTACGCCACCGACCTCGTCCGCGAGCATCTCAACTCCGGCGCCCTGCTCAAGCTCATCGAGCAGAAGCAAGCCGCCATGAACGACAAATCCGACGAGTTGACTTCGACCTTCGCTCTCTACGAGTTCGTCCTCCTCGGCGCCTGCGCCATGACGCTCGGATGCAACCTGCCCGCCAACTACAAGGCCCAGTTAGCGGCCAAGTACCGCAAGAGCGGCATGATGCGCGACGCCGTGGTGCAGATGCAGATGGCCCTTAGCGACGGGCACAAGGGCTATAAGGACGGCGAGCCGTACGAATTCACCGCCAGGAGCGTCGTCGACCCGCCTAGCGCCGCTGAATTGCGCGAGAAAGAGGAGAGGGACAAGAAGCGAGGCTTTGTCATGCTGAACGTCCCAGCGCCTTTTGGCTTCTTCCCGTCCGGGGGCACTGCTGCTGAGGCTCGCACGCCGGAGTATGAGGGTGAGATGTGCGGTGGGTGTGGTTCCGAGGGGCGCGCTGATGGTAAGCCGTTACTGCTTTGTGGTAGGTGCAAGGCCAAGAAGTACTGTGGCAAGGTCTGTCAGGCTGGGCACTACAAGCAGCACAAGCGGTTTTGCAAGGGTTGAGCGGCGTACAAGCTGCGGTATTGTACTGATATGAGCGTGTGGTCCACAGTTCAAGTAGCGAGTGATGGGTTAGCGAGTGATGGTCGACGGATGGAATGGCAAGGTCGATCAGCAATGCCGACGAGGCAAAACATGCAATGCAGCAATCGGTTTCAGAGGCCTGTCAGCCAAGACGAGTTGCAAGTTAGTAATACACATAGCTCAATCACTGGTCACCGACTATGCCTGGTACCGCTGTTGATTGATAGGATGCAGAAGTTCATTAGCCTCAATTGCTCGCTACAAAAACGTATCAGCGTACCGGACGACCCGGCTAATCTCCTTTCCGACGTCCTCGACTAACACTTCTATGCGGTTGACTCCCAGCAGCCCTCGGCGAGAGGAAATCGTCAGGAACATCATTCCAATTCTCTGTCGCCGCAGCACTGCCCGTTGATGCCTTCCTCGCCCCTTTCTTTTGCGTATCTTCATCGCTACTAGTCTCATACTCATCTCTGTCCCCTGATGCACCTCTCGTCCTATCGATCGGTTGCATCTCACTTCCCATACCATCCGGACTATGCCCGCTGACTCTAGGAGGCGCCGGACGAGGGCGATCCACAAACCCATTCGAGGTCCAGCGCCAGTTCCTAGCAGCAGGCGGCTGGAAGCTCGGGACTTGCTGCGCTTGCTGCTGCTGTGCTTGTCGAGAATGCCATTGCAAGCGCTGGTTCGCGACGTCTTCGCGCGCTTGCGTCCATTTGGGCGAGACCTCCCACATCCAGCCGTCGCCGGTGGAATTGCAGACTGGCAGGAACCAGTACAGGGGATTCTCGCCGAAGACGTGCAGGACATTCCGCCGCCAGCCGAGGTCGAATGCGTTGGGCAGTTTTTCGCTGTCTTGCTCGTCGAGGTAGGCGTCGTAGCGTTCGTGCTCGCGCTGGGCTTCCAGGGAGGCGTAGCTTTGGCGCAGGTACGAGTGGGCGGGCGATTCGGTCGAGGAGGAGGGTGGGTGTGGGGAGGGGGAGGTCGATTCGCCTTCTTCCGGCCGCAGGACGCCGGGGAGGGCGTTGGCGTGGATTTCTTTGAGGTGTTCGGTGAGGGTTTGCTCTTCGGCGGGAGGGGAGGTGGTGTTGCTGTTGTTCTCTTCGCCGACATAGTTCCGGTTGGCGTGGAGTTGGTGCTCCATGTTTCTTCGTAGAGGGCTGAGGTATCTGGTCTTCTCTAGGCTTTCGATGGTGGTTTGGCCGCTGGCTGTCAGGTAGAGGTGCCATCCAGTGAATCCGGAGAGGACAATTCCGATGATGCCGCCGAGAACGGCGAGGAGAATGGTGTTGACTACTCGCATGCCTTCTTCCATTTGTGCTTGTTCCGCGATTTCCATCCATACCCACCATGCACTCACACCGAAACACGCCCAACAGAAGATAGAGGTGTATATGAGGAAGAGCAGGAAAGGCTTGTAGTTCCGCAGACCGGCGCAAGTCGCCAGCCACGGACAGTGATGATCCATCTTCAAAACGCATTTCCCGCACGTCGAGCAGTGATGCGAACGATCCGGCTTGACGCAACGGCATTTCTTGCAATATCTCGGCTTGCCTGATTGCTTTGCCGTGACGGTGGACATGCCTTGCGGAATATCCGGCTCGTCATCCTCATATGTTGGCAAGCCTTCATATCCACCTCCTTTTCTCCTTCCAGCAGCATCGCTCCTAGGCTCGAGCGGTGATCCGGGGTCCGTGAATACCGCGATCGTATAGCTCACATCGGCCATGATGTATAGTAGTAATGTTCCTCCGGCTTTGAGCCATGCCACCCAGCCACTACCCGAGAAGAAGCTGACATGTACCGCGACCCAGACACTCCATGTTGTCAAGCCGTAGACGAAGAAAAGCGGGAAATAGGATATTGTTTGGCAGCAGACTCGCTCGACTTTGCGCGCCCAACTTCTCCGGCGGCGGTTGAAAGGCGGACTTGTGGGTGGAGAGTCTGGCGCAAGAGTCGCCATCGTGTCGAATGTAGTTTGTGGCATACAGGAGTCGTTGTTCGTTTAGTATTTGTACATGATGTTTTCGTTAGGCAGAGAGGCGTTCGACGGGGTAAATAGGTTTCGTGTCGCTTGAATGTTCCGGCGCGGTATATGGTATGTTGCGGGGTGGGTCTGATTAATGATACAGGCCAGCTGCCATTAATTTGATTAGATTGAGGTTATGTCCAGTGGTCCAGTTGATTTTGCTGATGTCCTCCTATTGTTGAAGGTTGGATGCGCGTCGTCTCTCACGCTGTTGATCTCCGTGGCTGAGGCGTGGCTGAAGCGGTTTACTTGGCGCAGAAAGCTCGCGCTCGCTCACATGTCACAGCCGATGAGCTTCCAACGACCGCATACTACAGCGCGCAAAACATACACGCCCCTCATTCTTTCTCGCCCTTACCCAAAAACGACACATCTTCCAATTCTTCTCACGCGCCGACAATACCGCAATCATGACCTCCACAATCGGCATCCCAATCAAACTCCTGAACGAATCAACCGTAAGTGAAGTCGCAACTGCCCTCGCAGACCTGCCTCTTGCTTACAGGACTTGTCGCAGCTGACTCGCGATGCTATAGGGCCATCAAGTGACGGTTGAGATCACCTCCGGACAGACATACCGTGGAAAGCTTGTTGAAGGTGCGTGCGATCGCGAGAGGCAGCGAGTCAAGAGTAGCAAGGACACAGCAGGCTGACTTATGCTCAATAGCTGAGGACAACATGAACGTGCAAATGGAGAACATCAACGTCACGCAGCGCGACGGCAGAGTCACCCACTTGGACCGCGTATACATTCGCGGTTCGCATGTGCGCCTGTTCATCGTGCCGGATATGCTGAGGTATGTTGGAATATTCTTGCAAGCACTGAGGGACCGGCATGCTGATAATTGCGACAGGAATGCGCCTATGTTCAGATCTCGTGGTACTCGCGGCCGTGGTGTCGGTCTCGCGAGAGGCAGGGCTACTGTCAACCGTGCTCGTGGCCAGCGCGGCGGCAGGTAAACGAAGCAGTCGAGCGGATGAAAGCCATGAGGGAAAACTTGAATAAGTACGGCAAATACTGCAAACATCAAAATGGGAGCGGCGGCCAGATGAATTGACGCAATGGCTGTCGCAAAGAGCGACCGAATGAGATACACCAAATCCGAGACCTGCTTGCGGTTATTCAACAGGAAACGACGAAAATAGCGCGGCGTATGGCGTTGTCGTCACAGAGCAGAGAAGTCAAGGGCTCAGAAAGAAGTTAGGAAGCCTTGCGGTTACGCGCATGCCCAGCGGTCTTATCGACTCTCAAGCATTGTCATTATTATTCGCTATAGACAGCCAGGAATCCCAATACCATGAATTACGGTTATTCCGTCTCTCTCTCATCTGCCCATGCTATTTCTCAGGGTAGTCTGCAGTCTTGCGTCGTGAATATAAAATCGTGCCTCCTGAATGTAGGCGGAACGAAGAGGCTATCATTCAGGCAAATCATGTTAATTCGTATGCATGTATATAAGATGCACCCTCATCGATTGTAACGCAGGATAGGCCAGACTCCAACACTGTCTGATCAGTCTCGCATCATCATTTCCCATACCTGGCCTCTGGATAATGCCACCGAAAGCAGTATCAAATGTCGAGATATCACGTGATTGTCCCACAACCCCAACTACACCCCACATTATTCCACGACTCCTTCAATTCACTTCCCAAACCAACAACAAAATGTAGGCTTACGTTCGAATTGTACGAAACGCAATCAAAATGGACATCAAACACGCCCGCCGCCTCCTCATTCTCGGTGCCCCAGAGTGCGGCTCTCTGGACATAACGAAAGCGCTTACGGGCAATGCGCCTGCACCCCACGCTTCCGGCTCCTGCGCCGGCCTCACTCACGAATGGGACGTTCGAACTGCCTATTACAATGCCACCGTACCTGTCTGGATAGATGAGATCTCTGACGTTGCGGAATGGAAAGCGGAATTTTTGAAAGAGGAAGCGGGCGAGGTGGTTCGAGCCGTGGGAGCTTGGGTATATGTCTTCCGATTGGGGAGGGATGGGAAAGTTGGTGAAGAGGCGGAGAAGACTATGGCGGCTTTGCAGGAGGTGATTGAAGCGCATGAGGGGTTTGGTGGGGAGAGCGTTATGCTTGCGGTGGGGATGCCGGCTGTGGGGAGGGAGAGTGAGAGGTTGGGGAAGGAGTTGAGGGAAGAGTGGGATGATGTTGCTATGCAGTGTGGGTTTGAGTTTGTAGAATATGGCGCGCAGGGCACGAACGAGTTTGGCGAGAAGCAGGGCGTGGAGAGGTTGAAGGAGGCGCTTGAGGCGAATGAGTGGGCGGATGATGGTGATGGCTTGGATGAATTGGGTCTTGAGGATGGGGAAGATAATGGATTTGGTGGCTTCGGCCATGAAGAGGCTGAAATGACAGCGGAGCTGTTTGGCTTGAAGGCCGCCCTTCTGGACCAGGACGACGACGAAGCGGAGAAGTACGGCGATGCTCTTGGTGCTGATCTTTCTGCCAACGACCAGAAGACACAAGTTGATGATTTGGACCGGATGATGAGCAGATTGCTCGCTGTGCGTGAGCAGAGCGCTGATATGCCAGAAGCGCAGCGAAAGAGAATGGCCGCCCAGGCCGTGCGCGAGCTCATGGGCAGTGACAACCCTGCCGCGTGAGCGCCGCGCAACTCGACTTCTAAATTCAACCTAGACCTGTCTGAATGCTAGAGCATGGTGGCGTGTCAACGTACCTCGGGTCCGTGGCTGCTCAAACAACACTCCTTGGACTCCCTCTAACGCGCCGCGCAAGGAATAAGAAACAACGATCCGGAGTATATCAAAGCATTGTGCTTTGCCTTGCGTGAGCAATCAATGAAACTCGGAGCTGGACAACAACAAGCGGTTGGCTGGAGATCTTGTCGCAGCGTCGATGGGTGTATTGCTCTCTGCCTCTGACAGACGGTCAACACATTTCCACGATCGAACGCTCCCCACCCACGCCTCGCATGAACCCCAATGTAGTACAGGGCGCGCGAGTAGGGGATGTAGAACGCGTCCTGCGCAGAGACGCCGAAGGGAGAGAAGGTATGTGGAGGAAGACGCGGCTGGCCCGATAAGTTCAAGGCTCACATTTTCTTGTCTGGACTAGCACTAACAATGTTACTATCAGTTAGGGATTACGTTGCTTATAGAAAGCAGAAGGGACAAGATCTCATGTGCAGTCTGATATAGCCGTACTTTTGGAACGAGGCTAAGATCTCACCCGCACCCCTGCCTCTCTCACTTTCAAAGCCAGTCCCGAATTTGGCTGTTTCACCACATTCCATGCTGAATCACACCAGATGCGACACGAAGGCCTATGTCAACACGATCAGAACTTATTTCAAGACACTGCGTCAACGTGAAAGGTGTCGCTCTTCGATGCTATCGCTTCATGCAGGCCCTCGCCCGGTCGCCTCTGCTTTCACCTCGCGCATTTTCACCTCGCACATCGCACACCAGCAAATGCGTTGTGATGGTAAGTACTGAACATGCCAGCTTATTGTTTCTGACCATTACACCGCTCCAACACCCTATTATCCATTGTAATGTCTTTGCTACTTTTACGCTCTCCTTGATTCGTTCGCCGGATTAGTCATGAGAGGACATTGAGGACATCTGATGACCACAGCCTGCCTTTTGGCTGTCTTGGATTCGCTGCTGTCTCGTTGCCCTTGAAGACACACTGATGACCACAGTTTACTACACAGTAATGCCTATTGTACTTCGGTTTGCGTCCTAGCAACGAGCTGCGTATAAGTGTATGCCCTGGTCCCCCCCATCTCGTTATACTCATCTCTCCCTCATCCACACTCTGACCCAACTGTCATCACTTTCACCCTCGCACAAGACAAGACATTGCTTTTCGCAACCAAGACTCCTTTCGGCACTTTCCTTTCGTTCAAGCAATCAAAACAACGAAGGCAACTCTCTCAACCATGCAGCTTCACCTCCCTCCCCACCCCGAGAAGGTGGTCACTGCGGCTGGGTCCAACATTGCCCCCGCCGCTTCTGAACCGGCTGTCACCAACTTCGTGGCAGACCCCGACCGATACCCCTGCACGATCTGTGCAGGACATTTCAATTTTCCGAAAGATCGCGCAGACCACATGAAGGATGTTCACCAAGCCGACGAGGGCTGGCTGTGCCACGAGTGCACGTCTACCTTCAAAGAAGGTGGCGTGTACAAGAGGCACGTCGATGAGCACTTGCGGAACCGCGCTTGGAGACCTTCACAGCCCTGCTTCCTCTCGTGTAAACACAAGGATTCCTGTCCGGATGCTCTGGAGCGCCACAAACAGCTGGACCACATGGAGACCAACCGCTCACACCAACCTCAGTGTCCTTCTTGCAAGTACCGCAACGAGTCGATGGTTGCCGTCTCGGTTCACTTTCTCCATACCCACTCCCCCGAGGCTGTGCAGAAACGCAAGAAGGCGCTGAATGGTAAACTTACTACTGGGAGAGGCGATTCTTAAAAAAATCGCTAACACCCTGCTAGAAAAGCGAGCTCTCAAAAGGGCTGCTGACCGCGACGCTGCTCACGCTGCTCGCGCTGTTGCCGAGTCTTCTACCGCTGCCGCCGCTGCCGCCGCCGCCGCTCCTCCGCCGGCTCCCCTGGATCTGACCTACCACCAGGGCATTGCAAAGCCAATTGCCAGCTCCAGCAGTGCCACCATCACCACCACCGAAAAGCAAGCTTCCCGATTCCCGGCGATCCGCACGCACAGGAACTACACCGACGATTTCCTTGCCAAACAGCTAGCTGAGCTCGAAGCCATGTCTCCAGAGCAGCAGAAGCTCACCATGGGCCGAAACAGCGATCGCAAGGCTGCTTCGAGGAGGAGGAAGCGCGCAGAAGCATCTCGCGGTGCAAGCTCTTAGATGGATCACTCCAGCTTTCAGGGGTACAGGAGGATATGGCGCTCAGGGGTTTCAGACTGCGAATGTTTTGTTTTTGTTTTTGTTTCTCTTGTTTTGACGGGTTTCGAGGCTTTTGGACGATGCTACGATCAGAATGGACAAGGGCGCTGTAATTTCAGTTTAGATAGCCGCCAGTATGAAGTGTTTCGCTTTTTAGATTCTTTCCCTCATCTCGCTGAGTGACAGTGTTACAGATTACTTTCATTCCCTTTATAGTTAATGACTGCGGTTGCGAAAGCTGGATGTATTTATTCCCATCGAAGCAGAGCAATGATGACATTTGGACGTTCACAATCTATTTAATATAGATAAACGCGTTTATTTAAAGCGAGTTGTGGGCTCTGCGACCTTTGCAAACATTCTCTATCAACTCACTCTAGTTACTCCACGGCGTGTGTTATTCGGTAAGCCATGGTCTCCTTCCGCGGCTCTCGTTCGACTCGTTCTGACACAAACCTGATCGCGAATAAAGACGAACGAGATGAGAGTTCAAGAATAACCAATCGATTGTCTAATAGGACACCACCCGATATTCTTTTACGCCCAATTGGCATCGACAAAAAAAGACGACAGCCCCGAGTCTCGTCGGCTGAGGCTCACGAAGACCTCATCTTTTCCTTGCAACAGCCTCTCAATTCAGAGCAAACATCAGCGATGCAGCGTCTTCAACACCAGTTCTCATTCCCCATCGACTCGCTGAATCCACAGCTTTTAACACAAGCGATGAGCGACCTGGACACTGTACTGTTCCAAAACCATCTCCAGGACAAAATGAAAATCGCATGGGCAGAACTTCACGTCACGCGCAGACGCATGTTACACGGAATCTGTTTGCCCTACGACATTGGCTGGTATGGCATAACCAAAGTCCGCATTCGACTAAACAGAGCGATGTTGCGGATGCTTTCGAAAGAGACAGTTTGGGGGGCTCTTGTGCATGAAATGCTACATGGATACCTTGACTTGAGCTGTAGTTGGAGTGTACTGACGGTGCCGCATCATGGCTTGTTGTTTGATAGGTCTTGCGAGGCTTTGGTCAGGAAGTTGGACTGTGAGGGCTTCACTGCGGAACATGTGATATGAGTGCAGTTGTTCGTCCTGATAGTCTTCTCATGTCACATACGGCCATGAGTCAGCAAAAATTAGACCCCCCGTTCAAAATCCCCCAATTTCTTCGTCGTAAGTTGTTCCAAGATCTCAGTGCTTTCTCATGGCCCATTAACACGTAGGCAACCTCTGAGCAAAAGATTGTCCATCTCTCCAATGATCTCAGATTCGACTGTAGCCATGACAGAAATAAGCCCGCAGAGTTTCGAAAACGGGTTGTGCCAAGAAGCAGGCTGGCACAACAAAGGTGATGATTAGAGCAAGCTCGAATAAGATGATGATCACCCCAGCTATGAATCGTATTGTCGCATCCATAATGTTTCAGATATTTGAATGCATGGCAATTTGGGTTGGGGGCTCTACAGTTGAGAAGATATCGCTAGTGGCTGTAGGTCCGATGTAGTTTACATTAAAGGTCGTAGATGTATCGACGGATGAGCCTTGAACGCGCGATGATGAACTCAAAGTTCTCTTCTCTTTTCGTTCGTCGAGTCTTGCTGAATTGGTTGGCTCTTGTGCTTTGGTGAGGCGAAAGCTTCGACATTGGTGTTCAACAGCAGCGAGAATAAGATGAGCTTCCACATGATGAATACTGTGGTCAAACTGAATCGTGCTGAGTGATGTTTCGGGTCTAAAAGGTTGATATATTCATTTCGCGCAGAATGATGTACACCACCAATGTGGCCAACATGTAAGGCAGACAGGTGGTTTGCAAAGCTAGGGCGTCTAATAGATGGCAGCCATCAGGATGCCTTAAGGCATGCATGGGTCGCATGACGCTGACTGTGTGCAGCAAATCGGCCTGCCCCTCAACTCGAACAGGCTGCATTTGGACCACACAGGACTGGACTGATGATGTATTGCCAGCCTCGCATCAAATTGCTAAGATCATTGGGCCGCTGTGCTGCACACACTTTCCTCACAGGTCCACGACAGGCCTAGCTTTACAAAGCTCAAGCTTACGTACGCATGCAGGATGCCTTGTTGCAACAATGTGCCATCGTCGGAATAAGACGGGTCGCCTCAACCAAGAAAAGTTGAGCCGGTCCGAAGCGTGATAGTAGAGTTACAGGCTGCAGAGAAACTTCGCAGCTACGAGGAACACCTGTTCCCCATTGTGTTTAAGAGTCTTACTTCTGGGCAGCAATGGTCATGTGAAACTTCCACCATGGTCATGGATGTTACTGTCTCCAACCACTCTACAGGGAATTGCTATTCGCCATTGGCTCCTTGAACATAGAAGCCGGCAAACCACGTGCGTAGGCCCTAAAAGACTTGCTTCTTGATTAACGGCGTCGAGTCCATCGGGTTTGAGGCGTCCTCGTCTGACTCCAACTCTTCGAGTGCTGAGCGCTCGTACGCTGTGTTGGCTGCTTCCCAATCGTAGTCCTCGACTGTCGTGCGAAGGAGCTGATATTGTGTTCGGGGCAATGGGGCGATGCGATGCTCGTTCGTTTTGACTGTGCTGGGCTGGAGGCGTTTCTGGGATCTATGTTTGAGTGATAGAGAAGGGGCGGTAGGCGACCTTGAACACCATCGGAATGATGACCGTTCGCTCAGGACGTGCTGAGGGATACCGAATGAGACGAGATACCAACAAGCTCAGAGGTACGTTGATCAGGGTGCCAAACGAAATTCGATACTCTCAAAGCCGTAGAGGATCATCGAGCCCAAACATCCCCAATTTTGGGCACGAATCGCTGAATTCTTTGGCGTTTCTAAAACTCCAGAGGCATAGAGACCCTGCCCTAGATGTCCGATCGGAGTAGTCTTGTCCTCCGCGACGGCCTTGACGCTCTTAGCCTCGTGCAAATAGGCAACAGATGCACGAAGCTGATGCTTGTGATAATTGCAGTTGGCTGGTAGCCATGCAGCCAGCGCTGTTTCCGAATTGCTATGTGGCTGCTGTAGCATGCTGACACAGCTTCGACGGTCCGAGTAGTTTCGCGAAGGCGTGCTTTTTTCAATGTGTATCATATTGATTATCAGTCAGAATGACACATACGACCACAGGTCAGTGAAAACTGGGCATCCCGTCCGCTCTGCCATACATAAGCACTGAACCGGGCGACTAGTACTAGAGTGGGTGACCATCTGGGAATCCCGCCTGTTGTATGTTTTTGCTTTTTGCCGTGAAGGGGTGTCAGCAGCCTCCGCGAGAGTTGCAGAACGCAATATACACCAACTCCGCACGCAAAGAGCAAAGTGCACCATGGCGTTCCTGAATCTGTGATTCCCCTTTCAGCAAAGACCATACGAATGGGCAGCTGCAAGCACTCGATGCTCTTAATCCACTCTGGATTGGTGCTTCGTGATGATGAAGGCGTGAAAGGAGCTCCTTCATGAGATATGGCTTCTGCGCCATGAACGCAGTCCCCGGCGTCTGCTCATTTTGAGCGTTCTGGGCCAAGAGGGATGATGATTTTGGCATCTCGATTTTACAGAGACCATCTCCAGATAAGCCACCGGCAATTTAGAGAAAAGAAAGCCGAGAAATAGCTTGACATGGCTTGTCTCTTCCACAAGACTTCTTTTGCCATATTTAGGTTTATTCCGAATTATAGGCGGTTTGCGGCAGAACGAGAGGCCCAATTGGGGCAAATGGAAGATCTTGTGATATATATGTCTGCCATTGACGAAGAAGCTTCTAGGGCTGATTATGTGCACGTAGAAGGTAAAAGACCTGGATGATCCATATGGGCATTATCTCTGTTGGGATAGGCGCTGCGTTTCATCGCCCAATCTGTCAACTTGAAGATGGCGATTTCGAACCTTAGGTATGGCCCCCGGCAAGCCACGTGGTGATCATCTGCCATGGTCTTTGTGCTTATATTGCCTGGTAAGAGGTCACATTTCCTGGGCGATTTCTTGGGATGTACACTCGGGCGAGCGTTCTGTGCAAGAGTTTCCTCTTCGTCGGCAAAGGCAGAGCAATTATTCCACGCACCAACATGCCTCGGGGTATTGTTTGATGTCGCTCATCGGGTCTTCACATCGCCAGAGAGATGAAGTGAGGTGGCGTTTGCCAAGGAGGTCTCGCCGAGGCTGAAGGTTCCACCATTCAAACAGTTTCCATGCGACTTCGGAAGTTCGCGCCGCATCTCTGTGCTCTCTGTCGTCTTCATCAATGTGCATCGCAATGGCGCTCTTGGCATGTGCACAACTGCGAATGCTCTCCTTCTGAGATAGCCAATGTCTGGCCCAAGTCCGCGCCACCTGGACCTTGGTGACAATTGTTTGTATCTTCATTCGGCTTGGCATGCATCGCCTTTCCAAGCCGTGTCCGAAAGCAGATCTTGGTGTTTGAATATTCGACTTTTACAGATCAAGGACGGAATCTTCCCTGAAACTGCCGCGAAGGGCTTTTGCGGCTGGTAGGAACCTGAACTCACCAATCCTTGCTCGTCCCATCAGCTTGATATCCACCACGGTCAGAAATTGTCAACATGAACATGAAGACTCGGGCATCTCGACAACCGGCTGAGCTTCTTTGCGATCTCAGGTCGAGCTTTAGCAAAGCGCACGATATTTGGAGAACATCTGCTGTCCACGGTACCTCTGGCGCTGCAGAAGCCATTGCAGATTAGACTTCAGGACGAGTCTACTACACGCATGGAAAAACACTCAGAGGCGCGAAATCAACCCCATTCACATTCCCAGAACACACACTCGTTGTGCGGCAGAACCCATAGCGTTCAAGGCTACGTTAGAGTGTTCAATGCTTCACCTTGCATACTGAATATGATAGTCAAATACTCGACTCACGTGGAGGAAGCCACCTTGGAAGCTATGATGTTTCTGAAGGCTTTCATACATGCGTAACCGTAGAGTTCAATAAAGGCTGACCATCTGTAGACCTCATACTTCACTTCTTCGAATCTTGTACAATTCAGAGCTTTATTGTCTTCAAGCCCACACAAGCCCAGCCAGACCTAGATCCTCCAATCCAGACCTCATCAGTCGGTTTGGCGATGCTCGTACTGAAGAGACACGGGAGCAGTCCGTGAGACCGTAGGGTATATAAACAGAGTGTTCTCACATCGATGGCGTGTAGAATCGTTTATTGGCCTTGTCTTCGCTTGTATCATCTACAAACTAGCGGCTTCTCAATATGCTTACTCGTTGGTTTGACCTCCTGGCTGTCGCCAGCCTTGCTGTTGCTCAAACCGAATTCACATCTACCGCAGCTGCAGATGTAGCTCGGGCGGCCGCCACTGCACGTACTGAGTCTCCGATTTCCAACGTCAAAGGCAAAGCATTCGACAGAATACTCACAATTTACCTTGAGACGACTGCTTTCAACAATACCGTAGCTGACCGTATGTCTATCGCGGGTGATTTGGCGTCCATGGGAAGCATACCTACTCACTTTCCCAAGCGAATTGTCAAGCCCTCATCAAGCAGGGCATCCTGTTGACCAACCATTACGGCGTCGGAGCCCCAAGCCAGCCAAACTATATTGCACCTGGCAGCGGCGATACGTTCGGTCTCAACAGCGACAGCTTCATCCTGGTCGATAAGAACGTTTCCACCATAGTCGACCTTCTTGAAGACAGAGGCATTAGCTGGGGAGACTACAACGAAGGCTTACCATTTTCTGGCTTCGAGGGTTACGCTTTCCCTTCTGAGCACTATGAACGCAAGCATAACCTCTTAATTCGATTCAACTCCGTTACCCAGGACGTGCACCGTCTTGCAAAGGTCAAGAACCTGACGATGTATGCAGTCTGGGCTCATAGCATTGCAAACATAGACTGATCTTCTCCAGGTTCGAAAACGAGTTGAAACAAGAGAAACTCCCCCAGTGGTCATTCATCACTCCCAACCTGATCAATGATGGCCACGACACCGACATTGCCACGTCTTGTAAATGGACCAGGGACTTCGTAGAGCCGCTACTTGCCAACAAGTACTTCAATAAAGACGCACTCATCTACATCACCTGGCAAGCAAATGGTCAATACCCGCTACTCTCAAACCACGTAGCTGGCATCTTAGTCGGCTCAGCTATTGACAAGAAGCTCGTTGGAACTACTGATAACAGCTACTACAACCACTATAGCGAGATCTCCTCCGTCGAAGCTAACTGGGACCTCCACCACCTCGGACGCTGGGACGTCGGGGCCAATGTGTGGAAGTTCGTCGGCGACAAGACCAAAGACGTGATCCGCCAATGGAACCCAAAGATCGCTAAAGATTCCTTCGAGAACTATTTCTGGAACCAGAGCTACGGCGGTGTCTTTAGCAGCGCTTCCACCAGCTCGCACCTCTACGTCAAACCGAATCTGGGCCTTGTCCATAACAAGCGGACTATCTTGCCCGCCATCCAGAGAGTTTGGCAACGCTCGAACCTCCCGAGCTACTACAGCGATATCATCGAGCTTCCGGACGCTTTGCACCCGCCGAAGGGATATGAAATGCCGATTGGCTTGAGTCCGGCCCCGCCAATCACTACTCCCATCACTGTGTATCTTGTCTGAAGAAGCGAAGAATGGCGAATACTTTTTGAATTATTATGCAACGAAGTCACAGCTGGTTGATTTGCTTGTCTTGCTTTTGCTTTTCGCCTTAGTGCATGACTTGGTATATTACGTTACGCAAATTGTATATGACTCGTCCCTTTGGTCTCGGATGATTGATTTCATTGTTGTTGATGTATGTCAGGGGCATCGTGATCTACCAGCCCGACGTATGCCGGCAGTGGGGTCCGCTATCGGCCTTTGGCAAACACTTGGACGCCTCTGTTCGCAAGCACTGCTGAGACAATGGGTCGTCGCCACGATCGATCAATAAGGAGGGTGTTTTATCGTTCGCGATAGCGAAATATCAGAGAAGGACTAAGATGTACTAATCGCCGAGGTTTCAAACGCATGAGGTTGTACTACCAAAAGGCGCTCGCACGATGTTGAAGGCAGTAATTCAGCCATAAAAAGATTTGTGCTGCGCACAAGATAAGTTGCAGCACACCACAGGGAGGCGAAGCGAGGCTGACGCCTCAGCCGGATCTGTGATAATCGACTCAAAGTATGCGTAATACTTGACATCACAACATGATGTCGAAATACTAAAGTTCAGGCTCTGTACCTCGTCGAAATCAGCGCTTCCTCTTTTCAGCGCCATTTCCCGAAATCTAACCAAGAGCAGACGATCAGCGAACATTTGAACGACCATTTGAACCACGACTGACGACGGCTGACGCTATGGCCGACACCGCAAAACGACATGCGATCAGCTCTACAAAACGCGAAAGTCGCGGAACGAAAGAGCATACGCTCAAACGCTCGAGTGACCACTTTGATCTTCAAGGTCTCAACGTGGAAAAAGGCATCAAGAGACGGCGCCAGGTCTTGGAGATCACGAACGATACTGTCAACTCCATACTTGACGAGGGTAGCATCGAGGCCGTGGAAAACCATCAGCAGCTTGTCAGTCACTGCACTGCATACGATGGATTCCGCATATCGGGCAACTCTCGAGTACACAATGGCCATACCTACAGCGGAATCAACATTCATGGTTCTGTAGCAACACTGGTTGTACACCTTCATTCGGCGTCGAAGGGGAGTGAAGAAGCCAGGACCGTCTCTTCTGCTTTGCAGAGTCTAGCCGTTGAGTTCCTCGAGACGGGCGTGCACTTTTATCACATGCTACAACGCATCATGTCCAAAGTCGCGACCGCTCAAGAAATTGCACACCAGCTTACCTGCCTAAGAGACTTCCCTTCGACATCAAAGCGAAGTAGAGAAGCCAAGACGGCGCTCTCCGCTGCAAAAAGACTCGTCCTTGATTTGATTGAGACAGGCATACAATCTTGCCGCATGCTGCAGCATGATATGTCTAAAGTCGCGGCGTCTCCAGAAAGCACACACCAGCGAGCCTGTCCCGACAATGAACAGGACCAACGCAATGAATGCTGGGACAACGCCATGATCCTGCGACTGCTACAGCTTTGGATTGCGACGGTGCCTAGGCACATTGAACGAAATCTCGCCTACCTTGAGGACGCCCTCGGCAGGTTTCACAAAGTTGATTTAGGCTCGATGGACTGGACTATTCTTCATTGTGCGATTGAAACGTCTTTCAAACACCAACCAGGCTGCCAAAAAGTCGCGCGAAAACAGTACCGCCTATTCAAGCGTTCACAAAGGCCGAAGCTTTCTCAAAGGTTCAAGTGTCCTCAAAGTGACCATCTTGCTGACCCGGAACGACCGCCGGAGTTTCGAACTTTCTTCCGGTCAAGGCAACTTTACCTGATGAGCATTCACTACGAAAACGATGCATGTCCGAGATGCAGCGCATTTGAGGAACCTAACATTCTATCTGGGACGGTATGCATACGTTACAATTTCACCTACTGCGGCCTTGTGGTAGACGATCGAGTCGAGCATTGGACGGCGCTGAAGGGAACGCAGACGAGGATCTCCAGAATCCAAGCAATCATCCTAGGGTTGTCAGACTCTACCGAGAGGTGAGTGGTGCTCGCTTGCAAGGCACACAACATTGCGAAGATCGCTGCCGGAGCATTCAGGCGCATTAGCATCTCTCGACTGTGAATTGCGGTGCGAAAACAGCATCGGCCCAATAGATGGATTCATCACTGACGTCGTCAAGAGAATCAAATTTGTTCGCATCGTCTGCCAATCTTTTGCTTCCGCTTAAGGGAAACGAAGTGCCGTTTGAGTCCAGTTCTGCCGATCACCACTCCCAACACTGTCCATCATGTCGGATGAGGTGGATGAAGAGAAGCTCTCTCTGACAACGGATCGAGCAAATGACTCCCTGTTTTATTCTTCTGTTTTTTATTTTTTTATTTTTGTATTTTTCCTTGGTTCTTGGATTCGTATAGTGATTGGCAGTACCTAACGTTGCCTTGACTCATCTGCTTGCTCTCAAATGCC